>WEIV01008645.1:38804-76502 GCA_013390005.1 Calyptomena viridis | reverse complement strand
GCAAATATTTTCTAAATTGTTTTCTGCATATTGTTACCTCCCTCTGCACTCTCTTAGATAATTTCTTAGTTTATGATTACTTTCTTTATGGCTGCTGAGGCTTCTGGAAATACTTGCTCTTATTCCTTTTTCATATTTTTTGTTTGTTTGTTTGTGGGTTTTGTTTGTTTGGGGTTGTTTGCTTGCTTGTTTGTTTTTCCCCCCATGAGTTTCGATTAGTAAAGAGAGTGGCAGGGAAGAGGGGAATAACTACAATTTTTTTAAAAATCCTGCAAGCTTTTATTAAAAAACACATTAACCTGGAATTTCTGAGAGTATTTCAGAGCTCATTGAGAAACATAAACTCTTATTTCAAAAAATAAATAACCCACGTAAGTAAGTCCATACTAAAAAATGCATTTCCTAATCATTTCTGCTGTAGAAGAAAAGTACTTTTTATTTTCATGTGAAAGGAATCTAACTATCATATCAAAACTGTTTATCGGGAGGTGACAGTGGAGCAGGCTGTCATTGGGGTCAGGGTGAGACCCTACTTTTTGAGGAACGTAGAGCAGTGACTGGAGGTTAAATGTCCATCACATGAGGGTATTATCCTCTTGATAGGAAAAGAGAGAAGTCCTTAGATGGGGAACACATTTTAGACTTTGCAGGTCTGGGTTCAAATCCAGTACAAACATCCTGTATAACATCAAGGAAAGCTCTTTGGTCCAGGTCTTCAGAAATATCTTAACAACCAGCTGAATGAGAAGGAAATGCCCAAATAACTTTCAGGATCAGATCCAACAGACACTGCTATATATCTTACTCTACATCCTGTGGTCTGGATTAAGCAGTTATGTGTTCTAAATACCTGATTCTCACTTTTTCTGGAATCACATAACATTTTTTGGGCCTGTTCTTTCAAAATGGCACTCAGGTGGTGACATAAATGTGTATACACCGACATAAAAACATAGGAGTTTGTATAGGTTTAGTTTGGGTTTTTGTGGTTTGTTTTTGTTGTTGTTTAAGAAGAGATGAAATCACTTTGATGGTGCATTCGACAGGTCATCCCAGAGATACACAGGCAGGCATGTCACTGTAACTTCCAGAAGAAAGGTATAAATGCAAAAGCAACTGTAAACTCTCAATTTCCAATCATGAATGTTAAAGGAGCAGAGCAGACCACCTCCATATTCTCTCTGAGCTGGAGCTTATTCTCCAAAGGGGGAATAATAACACTTCCCTACTTTGTCAAGCAGTTTAAAAATACATATATTGAAAATCAGGAGAAGTATAGATATTATGGTGGCAGGGGACTCAAAGTGTACCAGAGTCCTGAGAGAGGAGAATGAAGAATTTGTTTTTACCACCTCCTCATTTTCAGATCTCCCAGAAAAGCATTATGGTAAGTGCTTTTGTTTTCCCTTTCACTGAAGTGAACATCACCAAGAGAAGAGACTCACAAAATTAATTCAGATTGGCTTAGATAAGGACCCTGTGATGTTGATTAAAAACCATCCACAGGGCCATTAGCAAAGTGAGATAATAAATGAAAATGTGTTGAATCACATGAGTTTTCTAGTGGGGAACATCAGGGAGCAGTCTTGAGTCCAGTCTTCTTTAAATATCTTCATTCATTAGCAAAAGACAGGAAAAGTACACGTTAATTAAAATCACAAATGATTCAAATTGGGAGGCACTGCATAAATCAGTGAAGATAGAGAGATCAGAAACCTTAGGCAGGAAATGACAAAATGAGATGCAGCTTTGAAAAATGCATGTGGAGGAGGAATAATCTGTATGAGGACACAATTAGCAGCAAGGAGGGTTCTTCAAGAAGCAGAATTAATGGGAGGAAGCCAAAGGATGTGGACCATGGAGTAAAGGGCAGTGTGGCAGAGCATTTATTTAAAGGCGACCTTTGCACCTTTCCAGTGAACAGCTTGGATTCAAAATTAATTCACAACTGGAAAGAATGAAAGGTCAGTGTAGTTTTGGGCCATATATACAGAAAGAGGGTGCCAAGGAAGGACATGGAAACCCACCTCCAGAACAGTATGCTACCACATCATTCAGGCTTCTAATTTATTTTTTTCCTGTTCTGCAAGACCTTCTGCACCTGAGTGCATATGAAATAGATGCACATCAAACAAAATGAGTGACCTGGAAAATCTGCTGGTTTTGGCAAATGTGGCTTCCAATGAAACTACACACACCCTGTTGCTGTGATCTCTTCTCCACCTTTCCAGTCCTATGGGACTTTGTCTCCCCAAGACAAAGGAAGGAGCTAAGAGAAAGGGCTTGAAACTAGTCAGCTAATGAGTGTCACAAGAGAAGAGGAGCCCTGGTGGTGTTCTACACTTTCTTTGAACTTCCTACTTGTGGTGTGACAGGTTTGTCACACATGTGTTAATACATTTAAACTAGGGCTCTTCAATGCCACAAGCAACTCAGATATGACATAATTTACTGGTGTGAATGGAAACAACAAGAAACTTTTGTGTAAGATCGTAGTAATTTCACTCTAACACAGGGAGAAAATTTAAGAAAGGAGACATTTGGGATTACCACATAAATTTAAAAAAAAAACCAACCTCTCTTTTACCTTCTGAAGCCTGCAAAATCACAGAACAGGAAAGGAGTAACTGCCACGTTAACTGGAAACCCTTGAAATTACAGTAGAGAATTACTCTTTTTGCAAAGGGATAGTTGTTTGCACAGTTAGTTGAGGAGAGGCATTTAATTCTGAGTGCTGTACAGAAAACCTTAGTTTGTATTTAGCAAACGCATTTATTTTCATGGGAAGACTAAGCATGCTCTAGTAGTGCTGATGTGGTATTACAGCAGGAACCACATATGTATAAATGACTATTTTATGTACCCTCTCTAATTCTTAGCAGTTGGTTTTAATTCATTTTTGTATAGCAAATAAGTTGAAAATCACTGAACAAAACACTGATTTTTTTTATGTCTGTGTATTTTTGCAGGTAGACTAACACATCTCGGTTAAAACAGTATCCTACAAGAAACATTTGATGGATTGTTCCTAGGTATTTCTAAGAAGGCAAATACAAAAAGTGAGTACTAATTCCAGTACCCAAGATGTTTTAGTTATGTTTTGTTGTTTAAAATCAAATTATGATAGTTACAATTTTTCTTGCACAAATTTCTCTAATTAGAGGCATGAATTTCTCTAATTTCTCTGAACATGTCTGTTACTGACCTGTGTCTATTTTTATAATCTGACAATGATAATTTGTATCACAGTCCCAGTCAAGGATTAATTTCTGCTGTGCCAGGCACTCTAGAAACATAGACATTCTCTGCATGAAATGACTTATATCTTAGTAGAAATCGAGAAACTGTGGATAGTGACAAACAGATGGAGACCCATGGATGTAATAAGAAAGTGCTGGTCAGTATGACATCTGAAGCCTAGCCCTTGTCAGAGCTTTTTAGATATTACTGCAGAGAAAGGAAGCAACTAACAAGGTTATTTTATAGATATTTAGGGAGAGCAGCATGGAAGAAAATACAAAAACACTCATTTGAAAATCCAGCACATGTAGGTTGATTGGATGCAGACAGCCTAATTTTGATAGAAACGGGGAAGGGAAATCAATGCTATATCTGGAAAAATGGCCTTTGTATGCAAGAATATCATTAGGGCAAAATTATATCTGTGATGTAAATGAGAGAAAGGAATTCTGCAGTAATTAAGATGTTCAGTGATAAAGTCTGAGATAAGAGATTTACCTAGATGCGTAGAGAGGAAAGGCATTATTGTAAGTATGATACACAGAACATACTTAGAATATGTATGTAGCTTCAATATAACTGAGAAGTGGCATCAGAGAGAGGGGTATGAGTTGAAGATGATACCAAGGTTATGCATGTGACAGGACTGTCCAAAGTGATCAAGAAGGAAAGTTAGTTACATAATCATAGAATCATAGAAAGGTCTGGGTTGGAAGGGAGTATAAAGATCATGTAGTTCCAACCCCCCTGCCATGGGCAGGGAAGTCTTAGGGCTGGCGTGAGCTGAAATGTTGCGTCTGTAGCAAGGGTTCAAAAAGTTGAGCCTTGAGAAAGATCTCACTGCAAGATAAAGACTACTCATCAAAGAAAAAGAAAAAAAAAGAGAGGTGAAAAATTGTCAGAAAAAGAAGTGTTTTCAAAGTCAAGGTTTCATGGTAAGTGGTAACAGTATAATGAGGTGACAAATGAATGGAGTGAGGAAAAGGAGAGGAAATCTCTAAAATAAAACTTCCCAAATTGCTAGAAGTCACTGCATGTAACAAGCTCTCTTTATTAAGAGATGGGAATTTCACAGGACATATCTAGATGGCTTTTTACTGAAGGTGAAATCCTACTTGTCGACATAATCTGAAGACTTTTTTTCATTTCAAAATTGCTACTCAGTTTTTTACAACTTTGATGCATTTGATGACATTTTTGCTGCCAGGAGATTTAAGTAGTGACAAAAGTTCAAAGAGTCAATAATAGATTCCAAATCAATTACTTGCTGTGGAATCCCAGAATTTTTCTCCAGTTATGTCCAATTGGGCAATGGAGTCAGTCATGCCAGCTGTGAGGCTCAAAAGCACCGGTTCACAGCTGCTTCCCAGGTATGCCATGCTGGCTGAACCAGTGCTGTCTGCTGAATATTAGAACAATAGAATGTTTTGGTTGGAAAGGACCTTAAAGATTATCTAGTTCCAAACCCCCTGACATGGGCAGAGACACCTTCCACTAGACCAGGTGTCTCAGGGCTCCATCCAACCTGGCCTTGGACATTTCCATGGGTGGAGAAGCCACATCTTCTCCGGACAACCTGTACCAGTGCCCCATCACCCTCATGGGGAAGACTTTCTTCCTAATATCCAATTTAAACCTGACCTCTGTCAATTTAATGCCATTGCCCCATGTCCTGTTACTCCATGTCCTTGTCAAAAGCCCCTTTCCAGCTCTTTGTAGCCCATTTAGGTACTGAAAGGGGCTCTAAGCTCTCCCTGAGGCCTTTTCTTCTCCAGGTTGAGCAAGTCCAACTCTCTCAATCTGTTTTTATAGGAAAGGTGCTTCAGCCTTTTGATCATCCTCGTGGTCCTCTTCAATGAGCACGGAAGATGAATATGAACAGTACAAATATTAAGGGCTGTTATTTTACTGTCTCATTAAAAGGAATAAAATGATTCATGGTATGTAGAGTAGTTCTCAGAATGCTTTTCAGCTAACATCTTTGCTTTGGAGCAGCCAACATTCATCTGCAAACAGGATGATTTTTGGAGCTGCTGTCCACTTTCAGCTCTCAGTGGAAACTGTGGTTCATTGCTGATCAGATCACTCTTACTCAGGTGAGGAAAGACAGCATTAGCTAGCTGGCATTTAGTCTGCAGCTTGAAGACGCTGTCTGTTGTTGTTGCTTCTAATGCCATTCTGCTGCAACCTGTGCACTCTTTTTTTTTCTGTTTTCCTGTTAAACATCATAAGTTGTCTCTTATGTATTTGGAAACTCTTGCAAGCACTTTATATGAAGTTTTTGTGAAAAATATCGGTTTCCCAGGTAATTAGAAACTGCTAGATAACGCGTATGTCTTTTCATGTTTCCTTAAGTCCTCTGTCTTCTTAGCCTTGATCAACCTGTCACAGGAACTACATGGCATATCTTCTTGTTTACACTACAAATCCAAGATAAGCATCTTTATCAACTGTATATTTATACAGCATCTAACACATTGGGCTCATGATACACTCAAAGCCTCCAGGTGCTATAACTATAGAACTGTTACATAATACTAGAGAGCTGTTCATTCTTCCCACAAGGCATCTTGTTTCAACCCACAGTATAGAGAGACATCCTTTTAAAAGGTTCTGTTTATTCAAATCAATGTAATGCAGTGTTAATTAAGCACTAATTGATGATTATTTCTTGTTCTCTGAGGTACCAGATCATTATTTTTCTTTAATAACTCTTGAAGTTTGGCTCAAAGTACCCAAGGAAGGATGGAATAGCCTTGTCTTGAAGACTAGTAGATGCATTGTTTTTTTATTTATGTATTCATTTGCTTATTTATTTTTGCTGTCAAGTGCATCAGTTTCCATAATCCTTTCCCCTCCCATTATTTGACAGATGAGGAACTGGAAAACAACAGGAAGGCTGTAATTAGCAACTTGGCTATGGAGTGTGTGGTATATGGGGGGTGAGCGTAGAAATCAGTATGAACTCGGAAGTTTATTATGAGAACTGTTTGTACATTGTCTGTCAATCGTTTTCTCTCAGTTTAGATTTGCAAGTGAATTGCAGATGTATTTCTTGGACACATCGGATTTTGCTTGTCTTTTGCTTTGCTGCAGAAAGCTATTTACAGCCCAGATTTTTTTCCTCCTGTTGTGACATGCAGAAGATGTGATCTCATGCCCTCCAAAGAATTGACATACAACGGCAATGCAATAACAAAGATCACATCATTACACTGTTTGGAAAAAGAGGTAATTTCATATCAGTGGAACCGCCTTTAGCTGCAGACATGGTGTATCTCAAATCTTCCCGTGTGGTTACTTATTGCTCCTCTCCTTGTAGATTTAACAAATACAACAAAATATCATAGCTTCTTCACTCTGAAAATTACATGCTGTTTGGAGAGAATTAATGACATAGGCTTAACCCATAGCCTGCACAGTAAAACACCTTTTGCCAATACCACCAATACCACCCACTCCCATGACCAGTCAGATCCATTCAGGTGGTCTGGCACAGTTTTGCTGCTTTCATGATCTTACTGAGTTTCATTCAGGTTTCTTTATGTGTCTCTGGATGGTCTCACAATGTACATTACAGACAGGTCTAACAGCCTGTGTATGCTACAGTCACAGCTAGTGACTGCAAGCAGCACAGATGCCTCAGAGGCAGCTATGCATCCTCAGTTCCCTCTCCATTCCTGCATATCTTCCCCCTTGCAGCAGATGTGTAGCTCCTATAAGGCAGCTTTGTCGTAGAGCAGGGTTGAACCCCACTGTACCATGGCCTAAGCTCCTCTACACTCCTTACTTTGTAGCTCTGATTGAGCAGAACAGACCATGGTGCCATGTGCCACCCCTGGGGACTCTGTGCAAGCCCTGGTTTGTGATCCACAGCCATGGTACAGAAAGCTGACTTCACTACGGGCTCCAGTGGGAAATATGCATCCAGGGATTTTCACCCCATTTTACTTTTCATAAAATCATAGAATCACAGAATGGTTTGGTTTGGAAGGGCCTTTAAAGATCATCTAGTTCCAACCTCCCTGAACCAGTGCTGTCTGCTGAATATTAGAACAATAGAATGTTTTGGTTGGAAAGGACCTTAAAGATTATCTAGTTCCAAACCCCCTGACATGGGCGGAGACACCTTCCACTAGACCAGGCTAGTCAAAGCCCCATCCAACCTGGCCTTAAACGCTTCCAGGGTTGGAGGAGCCACATCTTCTCTGCACAACCTCTGACAGTGCCCCATCACCCTCATAGTGAACAATTTCTTCCTGGTATCTATTCTAAACCTGCCCTCTGTCAGTTTGAAGCCATCCCCCCCTGTCCTGTCCCTCTGTGCCGCAGTCAGAAGTCCCCCTCTAACTCTCTTCTGGCCCTTTTAGGTACTGGAAGATGCTTTTGCTCATTTGTGTTGGCTGAAGTAAACTCATTTTGTTCATGGTAAAGCTTTCAAATGCTCTGGCTGTCCTAAGCTAGACTTGTTTTGATTTACAGATTCTAATTAGACATTGATTTATAGGGTGAAGTGACAGTGGGACTAGGGAGCAAAGTTTACTTTCGGGCACATAACCCTAGTTTCCACTGTGCAGGACAGCATAAAATTTTTCTATATGAAAAAACCATGACTTTTAAATCGCATTTTAATCCTAATTTTGCAACTGTGTCTGATTCTATCCCCAACTCCTCTGCTGGGGAAGTTTGTATTTTGTGTGCCTTCTTACTGGGATTAATAAGGTCCTGCATATCATTAGGCAAAACAAAAAAGAAGGTGAGTAGGGGCATTCATTTCTCATGCAAGAGAATAAACCAAAACAAAGAAGTATAGAAAAATAGATGAAACTGAGTTATAGGATCTGTCTTCATTTGGTACAAGAAAGCACCCTTAAGTACTGCTGCTGCAAAAATGTTCAGCATCTGTGTAGCTCCTGTGAGAGGTCCTATTAAGCCCTAATATGAAGGACAGGCCTAAATACAGAAGACAATTTAAAATATACTTCAACAGGTGAGATTATTTCTCAAATCCATTTTGTAATAACAGCATATTTGTAATGGCAGCATATTATTTGTAATATTTGTAATAACAGCATATTATTAGCACAGTTACCAGCGATAGTAAGAGACAATCATCAATTTGGTAAGGTTTATGTGCCTTTAAGGTGGAGCAGTCTCCTTTTTTGCCATATTGTTAAATTAACGTCTAGTTCATTTTCTTGTGCTTGATGCCAAGCAGACAAGACACTTATCTGGTCTAGGCAAAGAAGTAAGTTCTTTATTTTATCACATTTAACCTGTTAGCAGGAATGAACAGTCTGACTCAGCTGAAACTATTGTCCTGAATACCTACAGTGTTTGTCATATTAGCAGTATATAAATAATATGTATATAGATAACACTTACAACGTTAGTTTATTAGCAGTATATTAACCTAATGTGGCCCTGTTGGTAAAGATAACTACATTAGATTTTAATGCAGAGATCACAGAATCAGCTAGGTTGGAAAAGACCTCTGAGATCATCAAGTCCAAACTTTGACACAACAGCACCTTGTCAACTAGACCATGGCACTAAGTGCCACATCCAGTCTCTTCTTAAACACCTCCAGGGATGGGAACTCCGCCACCTGCCTGGGCAGCCCAATCCGATGCCCAAAAGATCAGAACCTCTGCATTAGAGTCTAGGTCAGAAAAGACAAGTTGCACATGACAACATTCACAAGGATCTTCCAAATCTAGCTGGAACAGCAAATACAATTGCCTATGAGAACAGCAGCCCAAGTAGAGAGAATCCAAAGCCTGGATAAATGTTTTTCTGAGGTGGACATCTGGCTTAAGGGTGTTTTTGCATCCCTGCATGATGAAAACAATTTGTTTTCTTCAAGAATTACTAAATACAAGGTACTTCTGGGGAGGGGAAGGCATGCACTCAGACCTACAGAGCATTCAGTTCTTTTGGGAAAATAAAAATTAGCTTGGCCAGCCTCATGCAGACTTGTTGCCCTGTTTGAGGCAAACACAAAATTCACCTATAATCCTTACTTTTAGCTGTCTGTGCCAGGGAACTGGCACTTTTAAGTGTAATTACCAGGCACTAAGGAGTAATTCTTCTGGCTGTCCCATCAAGGACAGAGCAGGAGAGGCTCCCCAAGGAGCTTTTTCAACAGGAAAATTCAGAATATGCTGCTTATTTTTACAGGATCTTAATTCACCCATATTAGACCATGTGTAAAAATAATGCAGGTGTGCTGGGCCAGTGCTCAGCTGCGGAATTTGCTCCAAAGGCTTTTCCCGGTTAAATGCAGCCACACCCCGAGGTATGCTGGCAAAATATCCTTGCTGTCCATAAAACTGTGCTCTGAAGTCACAGGTGATGACCTTGATGATGTGGAAGGACTTTTTAACACTTCTACATACTTCCTTGCAAAGGAGCTCATCCACGAATCTGAGAGTCTGTGTAATGTCATTTATCTGGACAGTGTTTTTGAGTTTCTCTTTATTTCCTTAATTCTATTGAGAGAGGGTTTTTTGCATTTTAATTGTGTGACATTTGCCAGGGAAAACATTTGCAGCAATAAATCTCATCAAAATCTCCACCAAAATCTCGTCTATTGCTTGACATTAATTTCAATCCTTTCCACCACAGCTGTTTCCCTGCAGGTTTCATCTTTGTGCTGGAAGACAGGGATTTGCTCATCCTGCTCCACTGCTCTCAGAGCAGCCTCTGGGTATTACATGATGGGAGGGCACAGGGGAAATTTTTGTATTTTTGTAGTTAAATGCGGTGGCATGATTTCCACGTTGTTCCCCCTTCTGTGATCTTCTGATCTCTTTAACCAATTCCTTACCATTCCTTGGTTATCTGTTAGCACATTTACCCAAGTAGCACAAGCTCCAAAAAGCTGGGAATAAATCCATTGGCAGAACTGTTTTCCCTGCTTATGTAGACAATCTATAGCAGCCACATCTGTTCCACTGGCTCTTGGAGAGGGAATATTGTGTCTCTCTCTCTCCATGACAAAAGCACATGTGCACTGACATGGTTTTCTGTCTGGGCATAAGAACTGTGTAACTGAACTGAACTCTCCGGGGGAAAAAGCAGGAGATCTGCTGTAGGGGTCAAAAAATTGATGGCATCCTAAAAACCATCCTTCTGTTAACTTGTTTTGGAAATTAAATCAATTTGAAAGCCCATGCAATTAGTGTAAAACTGAACCTCTAAAAAATGTTAACATGGAGGATTCCTGATAAGACCTTTGGGACAGCAGACAGGCACCTGTGGGGCACCACTGAGAAGAGTATTCTGCTTTGCACCTAGACACACTGGATTCTACTTTACCAAAGCAGTGGAATATCCCAAAGAGAAAAAAAAAAAAAAAAAAAGGCAGCTTCTTTGTGTCCTTGCTCAGTTTTTTAAAGCCTGTAGTTATTATCCAGGGGAAAACTGAGGTAATCAACTGGGACATGTACTGCTTTGTGATGGCATGACTTGCTGAAGCGATAAAACGCATGAGGTTTTCTGACACATACATATTCTTAGTAGCTGCTGATGAGACAGGGTGAGTGGTAGTGCAAATGTTTGCTAACTTGGGGACGGCTTCTGATACAGAAGGTATGCAGAGCTATCTTTGAAGTCTGTCATAGCCCAGCACATTTGTAACTGTGATCAGTGGTGGTTGTTCATTCTCCAAGGACACCTCAAAGATTGTACCAAAAAAAGCCAGGAATCATGTCACAGGAACCCTCTTCAAGTCATAATCATCTTGGAGTGCTGATCATCCATATGAATGTCGAGGTTGCAGGAGCTTAAGGGTAGGCTGTAGCTTTGCAATATCCAGCAGCAAGGTATGGATCTAAGAGTTGAGTATGCCTCCAGTTTGAAAAAGGGTCTTTTGGTTTCCCTTGAGCTATGTTTCCATAGTCATCCTAGAGGAACTGTAGTAGAATTATCAGTGTCATGGCTTTCTGAGACAGCTTGTACTTTCTGGGAAGACACCTGTGTCTATTTTTCTTCTTCTTTGGCCATCTCCTTTATTTTTCCAGGCTTGCATCCAAACTCTATGAGTGCATTTTGAATCTTAGGTCAGTTACTCCCTGGTGAAAAAAAATGTATTTAGAAAATCATCCTGAAATCCAGATCAAATATGTAAAAAAGCCCTTCAGCTCACCAAAGCCTGGACTGCTTGTGCCTCCTTTATTTTCTATATGACATTTACAAAAATTTTCATAAGAAAAGGTGGCTGATCTCAGACTAACGATGCTTCTCCTATCTGTACCTCTCTGTTACTGGAGAATGCTAATAGCAAAAGAGAGACAACTGTGCTTTAATTGGGTCCTTCTTGTTCAAAGAAGGAGGAGGCAAGGGATGCCTTTTGGTTCCCATGGCCTTCTAGATAAGTCTCCATATAATACAAATTAAGAGCAAAATAAGGAGTATGCAAAACAGATGACAACTTCTGCTCACCAGGAATCATTCTTTTGTGGCTAAAACAATGGGGCCTTCAGCCAAGGGTGCACTTTTTGCTGCTGTAGTTTCCCTTGATTTTTTACTTTATTTTGCATAAGCTTTGCTGCTGAATGGATCAAGCCCAGAGAATTTTAAGATGACTGTGACAATGGGGCATTCCAATAGTATGGATGTGTATGTATATGTGAGTGTCTGTACACTTACCAAAACCAGAAAGGAAAGTAAAATTAAATTATTTTTCCCCTACAAGTTATTTTTATTTTGATTTTATTTCAAATGGAGCTATTGTGTGTGGTGAGGGGTCAAGGGTTTTTTTCCTTCTCTTTTTATGCAATTTTCTTTCTCCTTGTTTGTTAGTTTTAAGGGTAATTATTCACCAGGGCCTTTTCAACTGTCAAACACAACAAAAGATAATCCAGCTTCTTCTCTCCCCTGCCCCCACATTCGCCTTTTCTTCCAACAAAAGCAGCCTTTGTTGGGAATGGTCATCATTTCAGAGGGATCCTTCTTCATCCCACAAGTTAGGAACACTCTTCTACTTTATATCAAGGTGACCTCTTATGAATGCTGGGAGACTTGAGATGTTGCAGCTGATGCTATGCTCTGGGTGATGTTGCCTATGGACAATTGCCAATTTGACAAATAGATGTTCCAAATGTTTTATTTTCCTGCAAGCAGGATTTCTAACTTACTACCTGAATTGGTTATCGATTTATCTACAATGCATACCCTGCCTGGCCTTAGCCAGTCTCCATCTAAAGGGTAGTCCTGACCACTGGCTTGGATTTGCAGCTGCATTTGGTGGGAATAAGCCCTTTGACTTCCCAAACTGTGCCTTTTTTTTTTTTCATCATGACTTGCAGCTCCTTGCTGTTGAGGAAGCACACAGGGGAAAGAGCACTGCTCAATGCCAATGCATTTTGCAGAGTTATGCTCCTTGTAAATGGATCAATATATGCCGATCTTCAGCTTCATATAAATATTTGCTTAGATACTAAATTGATCTTGTCCTAGATTTGCCGTAATTTAAGTCTATGAAGCTATAATCAAGACTCCTTGATAATAAAAAGAACCCATCAGCAATTATACTCATTCACTTCAGCATATTCAAGGCTATTTCAGCATTTCACTGATAAACTCCTGTTTTCAATCAAATCTGCAATGTGAAAATCAACACTGCACACCAGTTAATGAAGTTGGAGTGCTTCGTGTGTGGCATTTTGAAGTTACATCAGTGTGGAGATAAGAGTGATTTCCGAGGGGCTTTTATCTGATATGGAAACTAGATTTTACTAAAACTTTATCTAAAACCTTTTCTTGTAACTCAAACTGAGTATCATCCTTGTGGATTTAGAAGTACTTTTACGTTTCTGAAAGTTTCCAGTAGTCAAATTTCTTGGAAACTGAGGCATCTAAGGATGCTAATGTCATATGTTTCTTATCACTTAGCATTCTGTTACGGAATTATCAGGTAGTGTGAGTTATATCAGAGACCCCTTGCACTAAATGCTAGACTTCCTATCCCTAAATACTTTTGTTCTATATGGAGGAAATGGACAGAAAAGTGTGTCTGTTAAGGAATGTTATTTCTATTTTGCAAGGGGAAAGTGTGGCCTGAGGAAAACTTGTACTCTCACAGTGTCATAGACGAAGCCCCTTAAGAAAATAAATTGAAGCATTTCAGGGTTTGTTCTGGTCCACATTACAACAGGGAAATTTTGTGTAAATATTTGGAAAATAATGGTTACAATGATTTTGGTTGAACACTGGCACAGAAGGAAACTCTGTCCTTGAAGATACTAAGAACTGATTTGGGCAAGGCCCTGATCCACTTACCTAATTCCCTAATTAGATTCTACTTGGCCCTGTTGTGAGCAGGATGTTGGACTAGAAGGTCTTCAAAGGTTCTCTCCAACCAAAATTACTCTACAATACTCTGAACTTTGGACTTCTTCCTCTCAGCAGATACGTATATGCATATACATACAAAAAGAACCCAAAGGAAGGCATATTTTAGTAACCAGTAACTAGAACAGGCTTGTAGGTGAACGCTGGTAAGGACATCAGGGTGAGTGTTGTGGGTTATGCTCACTGGAGGAAAGGGCTAAAATCCCTTCACTTTCTCAGTGACTATGTGCCTGATAGTAAAACAAAGTTCTCTGTCCTTATGGTTTTTCCTCATTGAAATTACAGTTATTTTGAATCATGGCATTTTCAAGGTTAACCCATTTTTTTGATTTAGCCCTGGTAAGCAGATAACACTTACACAACTGCTGGCTAACTACTCTGACATGAGATGGAGAAGATAATTGAAAGAATAAAACTGCAAAAGCTCATGAGTTTAGATAAAGTCAATTAAACAGGCAAAGCAAAAGCTGTGTGCACAAGCAAAGTGAAATAAGAAATCCATTCACTGCTTCCATCAGTATGCAGATGTTTGACCATCTCTGAGAAGGCAGGGCACTGTCATATGTAGTGGTTACTTGGGAAGACAAGCATAGCACCCTGTGGAAAAATTTAACTCTACCCCAGCCAAAAATGTTATCTATCTCCAAAGCTCTATACATCACCAAAACTTTTTCTGGGCTAGACTTGGTTTCACTGGGGCATATTTTAGAATAAGAAACATCTATCCTCATCAACTGCCTGAGAGTGCTTTACAAATAGATGTGTTAAGAGAACCTCTGAGTCCCTCCTGATGTCTTGTATATCGTGTATGGTTGTACTGATTATTGAAATAGACCTGTGTTGGGAGTGCTGCACAACACATGTTGAAGAAATTCAGCCTTTTAAATGAAGAACTCTGTGTGCAAATGCAAGCTTTAGGTAGGTCAGAATATTACATAAACAATGAACAAATGTATAAACAAGTCAAGGGATAGCCTCAACACTTTCATTCCCTTTAAAAGTCCCTCCTGGGGACTTTTATAACAAAGCCAAATAAAGTCTAGTTTATTCATCATTTGAAATTCTTTCAAACTCCACTACACTCTTGTAGTCTGCTAATTCAGAAAAATACCTGTTCAGGACTTGCTTTTCCTTTCTAAACTGGCAGTAGCATCCCATATGGATGAAATGCATATTGTATACTGCAGGGTACACCTGTACTCACTGCACTTCCATCATTGCTTGAGCAGTTCATATTTCCTAAGAAGCCTGGAGCATCCAAAACCACTAGCAACCCAAATGCATCATGCTCCCCTGGAGGAAGACAAATAGAATTAGATCTGTTTTACAGATTAGAAAACTGAGGTCATTTTCCAGCCGATGTCTTAAGCACCTAAATCGCTGCTTTCAGCTATAAAAGGATCTAAGCATTGATGGCCCACAGTGCTGGCTCTTTACCTTCACTTCTGATACCCAAATGTTCAGTTCCTACTATCCCTCCCTCTGTCCCCCATGCAGGCTGTCACAATATTTCAGGTTTAATTGTCAAGAGAGCAGAGGCCCCTGGTAATCATCAAAATGGGTGGATGTCCATTCCATGCCTGGCTTTGTACATAAGGTAGCTTTTCTTGGGCTTGTCACCCAAATTTGTTGCAGACAAATGAGCTTTGACCAGAAAAATAAGAACTGCAGAGGAGTCTGGAAGCATTCGCCTGCTTTGTTTCCAAAAGGCCTTGCAAACAGTTTTGTTGATAATGTGAACAAATTGGTATTTAGGGCTTGGACTCTAAATCAAATAAAACACATGGAAAAGCACCCAGTAAGTAGCACTCATTATCAGATTATCACTGGCTCCAGAGCCTGTGGGGCAGTATCGTATTTTGTTTCCTCTATCAGTCCCACCAATAACTGGAGCCAACACTGATATGTGGAGTTGTCCCTTGGGATTAATTGCCATCTCCTTATGGCTGATCATTAAAAACAAAAATAAAAGTCTCTGACCATGTATTTCCATAGGAAAAGCAAGTGAAATAATTTTTATGTTAGTTTCTATGCCAGCATGCTGAATGTAGTCCAGAAATTCTACCCATTGAGGAAATAATGAATTTTGCCCAGCAATTAACAACAGGGGCCACCTTTACTGG
Source organism: Calyptomena viridis (assembly GCA_013390005.1). Lineage (NCBI taxonomy): Eukaryota > Metazoa > Chordata > Aves > Passeriformes > Eurylaimidae > Calyptomena > Calyptomena viridis. The sequence continues at coordinate 60,783 of WEIV01008645.1, read as the reverse complement.
TGCTGTAGTGATATGTGTGTGTCACATCACATCAGCACAGCTGTCCTGCTCCGTGACTGCCTGACCCAGCTTCCTCTCGCTTGAGGGTCAGCTCGCAGCAGCCGAGCTGGCACCAGAGATTAGAAACTCAGCTGCACAATAGCAAGTGGAGGGCTTTATTTCTCACTGACGTTAATAAGTAAGTAAGTAAATAAATAAATAAATAAATAAAATTATACATAGTAAAGGCTGTTTTCTTCTGTGTTGCTCCCTTCATGATCAGCAGTTGTCAGGGTGGAAAGATGGAAGTGCTGAAGGGTTGTCATCCGTTGCATAGAGGGTGGTGTCTTCTTTCTCAGAGCAGCTGCATAGCCCTTGGGAACTAAACAAGAGCAGAGGGATGTGTTCAGAAGTAAGGATCTTATGCATTGGAGAAGAATGCCAGAGCAATCCCTTCCAGCTAAATTGCCCCATGTTTCTTTTTTATTCCATAGAATTTTCGTAACTTTTTTTATAGGATTTCAGTAACCCCTTTCTGATTATAAGAAACAATGAATTTCTGTTTTTCACAATACAACAGAATAATGAATAAATGAGTTACAGCCTGGGATCACACTGCTTACCCCTATTTCAGGCAGTATTTATCTCAGCTAAGAAGCCCCTAACTGTCTCTTTTAAACTTCATAAAGAAAAAGGAATTTTAAATGTCCTGTTCCTCTCACCTTCAGTGAACATATAAAGCAAGGTGACTAAACTGAGCACAAAAGTGTAACTTTTTATTTTCTATATATTAGGTGAGTCTAGCAAACTAGCAAGGGGCTAGTCTTTTGAGATTAATCTTTTGAGATTAATCCCATTTCCTACATCCCCTGGGTTTCTTCCAGATATAGCCACCTCCAGAGGAGATTCATAGATCTTAATGAGGAAACCACCCCCAGGAGCTTCCATTCTGTCTGCACCAATTAATGGAAGAAAATTCAGGCCAAACTATCTTCTTACCTAGGCACACAATCCAGGTTGGGTGAGATGAAGCTGAACCTTACATTGCCCAAAGGTGATGTAGGTATTATCACTGCCTCGGCATTGGCATAGAAGCATTTATGTTGGAAAAGATCCTTAAGATCAATTATTCCAAAGTCTACCACCTTACACTGTGCAGCTGCACAGCCAGCACTGCAAGAATGCCATCTCTTAGTTACCCTATGGAAAATCATTTAAAATTAACCTCAAGGCTTTTTGATTGGTGTTGCACGTTAACTGATTGAAAAAAACCTCTTAAGTAAGTGATGGCTAATGGGTGTATTAGTCAAAGCAGGACACACAACTTGAGAACATTAAGATAAAGGCCCTATTTCAAATACAAAGCAGATGAGATCACGGTTGACTTGCCATCCTTTCCTGCTTGATGACTATTAGTGGATGTCATCCAAAGAGTGGAGAATTGATGCAACTCAGCATAGATTATTTTAAAAAGGAGACTAAAAAAAAAATCAAATAAAAGAAGTAAAAATACCAGAATATGGTGATATGAAAACCTGTGCTTTTCAAAGTGTGCTCTTTAAAAACTTGAAGGAATTAAACTTGGGTTTGAAGTCTTGTATTTCATACATTTTTATGTTCATCCCAAGGAACACATTATCTGGAGATGTTCAACTGAATATGTTTTTTCAGCTTAATAAACTAGTAACATATTAGTACGTTGATCTTCCCAGATGTTGAATAACTCATGTGGGCTGCCTCAGTACTTAAAAGATCCATCAAAGTTTTGGGACCTGAGAAATTAAGCAGATTTAAAAAGAAATTCATGGTGATGCATAGAAGTAGAATTTGCCATGCCTTATTTTTTAGCTCTTGCTGGTGCAGACATCCACATTTTGGCTGGTCACCCTGGACTTTATCTACCGTCAATGAAAGGAAAGAACCTTCTGCAGAGCCCTTTAGCTAATGTATTTTATATGTGTACATTAGGATAAGATGAATTGCACCTGTAAACCCCATGTAGATAGCAATACCACAGACATTTTAATGAGGGTGAAAAATTTGCACCCTTTTCATTATTTGAACTGAGGTGTGATGTTATCGTGTCACAGAGATTTGCAGATTCTGTCTACCTTTGTCATGTTGTTTATGCATCTTCTAACCAAAATAAATACAAGTGTCTATCTTTGATGTCCAATTACACTGAAGAGTACAGCTTGTACTTTTGTTCTTTATCTCAGCATTGTTCTTTAAACTCATAGCAGACTCAATACTAATAGTCAGTCCTGTTCCCCATAAACTTAAACCAGTGTTTCCTAGATAAGTCTGTGGGAGTTCAGGTCATTTTTTGCTTCTGGTAAATGGGCTGTGGGGAAGGAGAGATCTCAAAGAGTTGGAGAGTTTGAAAGACTCATATTTTGGTGGTCTGAATAAAAATTACTGAGAATATCACAGTAAACAACGTATTTCTTGAGCAGATGGGGGAAAATTTTCCTAAAGAGCTGTCACTTAAAAACTCTTTTCCTCTCCACAAGATTTAAAAAGAGGTATTTTTAAATAACGTAGCACACCTCCTCTTCAGTTGGGAAGCTGAGACACAGTGTGGATAAGTAGTTTTGAGAAAGCATTTTCCTGAATCGGTGTTGAAGCTGCAGGTAGTACTGAAAAACAGTCTAACTCCCAGTAAAAAAAATTGCTCTTTTTCTGGTGACTCTTGTGACCAGTCACAAAACTAACATACATTAAGATTTCCAAGGACTGCATGTTAAAAAAACATGCACAACCAGCTAAGCTTCTGTAATTGTTTGTAAGGAGTGAAGACTGGATATGAATTTAGATACTTAATTTGGGGTGTTAGACAGAAAAATGGATGCCAGAGTGGCTGTGATGATCTGAACTGTGTAGTGTTGAAAGTTTATTAAAGAGTGGGCTGAACATTGCATGCTGGAGGCCAAATGCCAGCTTAAGGATCCATCTCTGTCACAAGTTCTGTGTAGGTATGGTACCTAGTCCTCCACATCTTGCTAAGAAGTGGTTTAGGAAGAAGATTCGTTCATGCTGTTTACTACTGGACACAATGTCTCCCCTGTGGTGACATGAAGAATTTGTGGCTGCTCCATCCCTGAAAGTGTTCAAGGCCAAGGAGAGGGTGATTGAGCAACCTATCTAGTGGAAGGTTTCCCTGCACATGGCAGAGGGATTGGTCCCTTCCAACCCAAACCATTCTATAGTTCTATGACAGCAGAAAGTATGGCAGGCAAGACATGATCCCATGGGCCACTCTGGACTATCTTGATCTAATATGCTACATCAATGTCCAGGCATAACTTTCCTTAACATTTACATTTGCACGTATCTGTATGAAGTAGAGTCTTAAAAATAGACACACACCCACCAAAAAACACGAACCTTTTTGGCATTTATGCAGATAAGGCCAATTTTATTGGCAAATATTTTACTTGGCACTGATTCAGCATGTACTAATAGCTTAATAATTTTGGCAGACACACCAATGAAAAATGTTACTGAACCAGACCCAATTATGTGTGTAAAATGTAAACAGTTGTGTCTGCTGGGGATAACTGCAGTATGTTGTGGAGCCACGGCTGTAAATTGCATATGGTAGATTGGTCTAAATTTGTTTTTGACAAACGACAGTCTGATGAGGTTGTTTCAGGGCCACACAACAAATGGAAGGACATTATCAGCAGAGCGCAATACCAGCATGGCTTTTGTTCCAGCTCCTGGATCAGCTTCCCAAAGTTTGGCAGCTCTGATACAAGTTCCAGGCTGGTTTTCTGCTGTTCACTTTCAGTAGACCCTCCACAGTGTCCTCAGACTTTAGTTATAATGAGTTAATTCTTGATAATTATTTCTTGTTCTCCATATTAGGCATCAGTGGAATAGCTATTTAGGTTATTTCTTACTCTGTAAAAATTCTTGTGGCACTGACAGAAGCTGAAGTTTTACAGCAAAGCTTTGAAAGCACAACAAAGCCCTTTCTTACCTCTTTTATGCACACATTTTGCTAAGCTGGATACACGTATGCCGTCAAAGCTTCTATTCAACCCTCATAAATGAAAAGCAACTCTGGAACCGGCTAAGAATGCTTTCAGGAAGAATTTGAGTTAAGCCTGAGCTGCAATTAAAGAATGGCCATGACGAAGGCAGGGTGGGTGGGCATTGGAAAAAGGGGAAAAAATAACGAGGTTTTTCAGAACATGGCTATCAGGAGACCCCTCCAGCCCAGCACCTGGTGAAGCCATCGAGCATGCCCTCCTGACAGCTCAGATTAGAGTAACACTGCCACACAGCAGGCTTCTGCTAAAAGGAGGCAAAGGGGGAAAAGTCTTAAAAAGAGCCTTTTCTGATGCATTCAGGTAGAAGAGCATAAAGTAAATAATGAAGCCGAAGGGCAGCGCACAAGTACATGACTTTGCATTCCTTTCATGCCCGCTGCCACATAGCTCAAGGAGAGCACAGAAAATGAACTGCTGAAGGATGCCGAGAGCTCTGCTCCCGCTTTGCTGAAAGCCAGCATCAACAGGGAAATGAAGTTTGAGCCATTTGGAGCATAGCCTGCCACCAATCTTTGCTCTTATCAGACTTTTACAGAGAGCCTATAAACATGCACACTTCAGTAAATGGCGTGTTATAAATATGGGTGAGTCACAGCATTGGTGTGGAAAAGCAAACAGGTTATTATTTATCATCACCTTTCTATGATCAGTGTATTCTTGTAGTAGTAGGTAGTTATTAGGAGAGGTTATTGACAAGGCTCTGTCAAGCTTCATATGAGTAAGCTTAATTTTTAAATAACAATGGCTTATTTATTCAGTCATTTCTAAAATCACGTTTTCACAGAAAATTCCCCAGCTTTGGAAGTCAATTTACTTAGCTTCACAGCAACATTGTTTTTACAAAATTGTTTTTACTGGTATACACTGACATACATAGAGGAAACAAAGAAAAATTAGTGGTATGTTTAGCTGGAAAATATGTTTTTGATACTGATTCTATTAGATTTTTATTTGCATATAGTTATACACATTCTAAAATACATCTCTAATAAGGAATGAAAATTGAAAGTGGAATAATAAATGTACAGCACAGAAAAAAAAGGAAATTACTCACTTGCTGTTCAGTTCAGTGATTTTGAGCCAAATGATGTAAGAAAAAATAAAATTATGGGTTTGGATAAGTGTGATTTAACTCTTAGAGTATTGCTGATACAGAATGAGTAATCTTAATAGGGCATGATTAAACTTCAGGCAGAGATTCATTATAGAAGACAGCACCAAGATCAAAATTCTTCAAACATAGGAAGTTTTTTGTTTATTGAGATTTGGTGCAATGTTCCTCCTCCTCCATGAAATGACCTCTAATGACTTCCAGTGTGCTTTACATTAGCATCTTCTTTTGTCTTCACAAACTTTCCCTTCTGAATCAGGCTGATGGAAAATGAAAAGTAATCATACTATGGGACTTTCCTGAGGTCACACTCTCTCTTTGCTCTTGTGTCCTGAATCTTTACTACATTAGTCAAAAAATAACCCCAAATGATAAATGCATTGATCTGAATCTGATTTTTTCTGTTTGTCAGCTTGGGAACCAACGGGAACTCTCTCTTCATCCTCAGTGCTCAGTGCTCAGGGTGTGGAGCAGGAAACTGGGCAGTTGTTACATCGGAAGAATAGGTCTCACAGGAGTTCTTCCAAAGAGGCATGCAGAACTCCCTTGAATACTGCATCATCCATGTGTGGAGCTGGCACACAAAGCAGAAATTTTAGAGAATCACTCTCAGCGAGATCTGAATGAGGGAAAAAAGTCCATTTGCAGTTACCATCCTTTCATTTAGAGTTTTGCACATGTTTGCATCTTTCTTGTCCTTCAAAATTTATGGCTTTAATTTTTCTGTCCCCAAAAGACAATTCCTGTCTTTTTCCATTTGTCCAAACTTCTTTTTCAATAGCAACTTCTTCTAAATTGAGATCTTCATTTCCACTGGGCAGATGCCTTTTCTTCCCTGGTACTTGCATATGTTTATATGGAGCTATAGGTTCATGAGGAGACATTAATAATAGATTTCTAAAAGACGAGAAAACTCGCAAAATGGAGATTAGAAACCTTGAGAGAGTTGGTTTAACACCAGAATATAAATCAGATGCATTTCAATTTAACACGTATAAGGAATTTATATTCTGGTTTTGTTTTAAATTGTTGTGTTGGACTAGCTGGTTAGTTGCTTTAATATGAAAAATAATGTTTACGTATGTATAGGTAGGTATAACATACACAGATTAAAAGAGTGGAAAGCCAGTGGAAGAAAGTATTGGAAGTAACAAGCATTGCTCCTTCCTTGACAGACAACCTAATTCATTTCTCTGGGCTGCGTACATGATGCAGAGATCATTATAGTACTTCTGCCCCATGGTGGGAGAAAACTAACTTATAAATTGTATTGCTTTCCATCTCTACCATCATGGCAAATTCTGATGGTTATAACCTGCATGACTGAGCCATTTAATGGCGAACAGTGGCACAGTCCCTCAGGGATTTGCAAATATGTGAGGAGTGTCTGATTACACAGTGACCTGATAGCACAGCACAAACATCAATAGACTGATCATCAGCAGGGGTGATTTACAATAAGGCTGAATCCTGTCCCCTTGAAGAAGCTGATATGCTTGGCTAGACCTACAGCCATACTGTTTTCCAATACTTATTATACTGATTTTTATTTTAAAAGATCTGCAAATATTTTTCATATGAGCTGCTCACATGCTGTTGACTGGCCATCGTTTGGGGGTGAGCAGGTTTACAAATAAACAGAAATATTCAGAGACAGAAATTTTTACCAAACATAGGAAAAAATATTTTTACAGAAGAATGCTTATGATTCTTTCAAGTTCACAAAAAAAAAATAGACAAATGTAGTGAGACTTTAACTCTCATCTAGAAAAGAACAAAAACACATAGCCAAGAAGCTGCATGCAACCAGGTTTTATCTGAAAGACAGAAAGCTGACTTAGGAAACAGAGATCTGGCAGTACCTTCACCCATTATACCAAAATTCTGCTCCTCTAATGACTACCATTTAAAATATGTCTGAGATTAGCTTCCTATTTAATGAAAAAAGTATTCATCTGCTGAAAGTTCTTGTTCCACTTTAAACAGGATCTGGAGTCTGAGCATACCTCAAATATAAACACACAACTTCTTGATTTGTAAATTTAGGGATCTTCATCTCATCCACTACCCTGGAGATGAGGTACACTCAGAAATTTTAAGTCATTTTCTGACTTACCTATGATTAGAATTACAGTTTGGAAATATTCTTAGAGCACTATTTGGTGACATGCTGTAGAACCTAAGGTATTCCCCAACATCCTTTATTCCTCCTTCAGATTTTAATTGGAACTAAGTAGTCCCAAAGTGCAATTTTGCAGTACAGTCTCCTGTGGAAGTCATGAGGAATATTTACTAAAAAACCTATCAGATATGCGTTGCACAAAAGATTGGTTGTCCTCAGCACTGTGCAAACTTACAGTAAGATATATAACTGGCCTATATACGTTTTTTCCTATAAATAGGAAAAAAACAGGAAGGCTGTAGACAGTAGCGCTTCTGGAAGAAAAGCTCTGAGCTCCCTGATAGCAACCAATCCTTAAGTTTGCAGTCATTAACTCCATTAACTATCGCTTGTTAACTGGATTAACTGATTGACTGGAGAGTGTATCTTTGACAAAGCAGGCAGAGGTGCCAGGAACACTGAGAGTCTCACAGATTTCGGAAAGAATTTTCCCTGGGTGATATTAGCAGGAATGGCAAAGCTTTTCTGAAAAAAAATGGCAGGTGGTCCATTGAGGAATTTTCTCAAAATATTTCCCACCCTTACAGGCGATTTACAACACTGACCATACCCTTAGTTTGCCCTGTTTTTTATCGGTGACCCAGTGCAAATTTTACCTCTTGTGGTTATAGGTGCTGAAGGTCTTTCCATTGATACATTGTCTAGAGGAGTGATTTATGACTTCTGCTCAGGGTATGTGAGTGGATGTTGTGTGAACAAGGGCTTGGCTTTGTTGCTGAATAACCTGGTGTTTGCATTAGGAGCTTTCCTGTCAAATCAGGCATCTTTGAAGTGGGGAAAGACAGATCCACCAGAGTGTCTTCATTTAGGTAGGTCTTAGAATTTGATGCAATTGCCCGTGGCTATAGGGGCCTAAACATGAAGGCATTCCCATCTAGTACTCAGGGAGATAATGATGACCTATGAATGAAAAGTTCTGTAGCTCTTTTTTACCCATTTCTTTCTCTGTTTGCTAAAGACTAAAACAATAGAGTGTGGAGTTGCAGCTCTCTTGTGAGCTTATCCAATTACTGTTTTTCTTCAAGCTATATAAATTGTGTGCATTTAATATTTAGTTATCTCCAGACTGTTTACACTAATTTTCATTTATACAATGCATCCAGTAAGAGAGGTAGAGTGCATTTCTTTTTCTATTTCTCTTTTGAATGAAAGCCTTGAGGGAAGCCTGCAGTTTTTGATCATACTCCACTTTGATGTAAGTAAATGTTTAAGTTATGCTCTGGCAGAATGTCTGAGATTCGTGCTCATGAATGATGCAGGATTTGTCTTCCTTCCTTAGCAGCTCTATTTATAGCCATGACTGTTTTTATTTTCCATGCAGTCATGAGAAAGAAGGTGAAAAGGAAGCAACCACAAGTCCTTTTTCTAAGTACGGCTAGGTTCGTTCTCATGCTTTGCTGTGCTTTGTATTCTTCCATGCTACATTTCATCCATCTATCTACAGAACAGATAAAGTTCCCTTCCCAGCCCTGGGCTCCAGGGACCCAAATCTGTACTGCTCTGTGCTCCACAGTATCACATACTCTGCAGTGATGTGGCTGCAAAGAGCCACCAGAGGAAAACAAAGAACCTATTTCTGTGTTCACAGAATCATGGAATAACAGAATCACAAAATGGGTATGATTAGAAGGGACCACAGTGGGTCATCTAGTCCAACTTCCCTGCTCAAGCAGGTTCATCCTAGAGCACTTTGAATGGGACTTCATACAGACATTCTTTAATCTCTTCAAGTGAGGGAGAATCCACGACATCTCTGGACAATCTGTTACAGTGTGTGTGCTTGGAACCACCAAGAAGACCCTGGATCTGTCCTCTTGACACATTCCCTTCAAATACTTATATGCATTGATAAGGTCTCCTCTCATCTTGAGGCTGAACAAGTCCAGTTTCTTCAGCCCTTCCTCCTAAGAGAGGTGATCTAGTCCCTTAATCATCTTTCTTGCCCTCCACTGGAGCTCCTCCAGGGACTCCATGTCTCTCCTTACTGAGGAGCCCAGACCTGGACACAGCCTTCCAGATGCATCTCACCATGGCTGAGTAGAGAGGCCAGATCACCTCCTTGACCTGCTGGCAATGCTCTTTCTAATGTGCCCCAGGATACCATTGACCTGCTTGGCCACAAGGACACACTGCTGGCTCACGGACAGCTTGATATCCCCCAGGACCTTCAGGCCCTTCTCCACAGAGTGGTTTTCCAGCAGGTCAACCTGCTGTAATGGTACATGGATGAAGGAACTTTTTTGGATTTCAGGAAGTTCTTCACTGCCCATCTCTTTAACCCTTTAGGCCCTTCTGAAGAGCTGCACAGCCCTCTGGGGTATTGGCCACTCCTCAGTGAACTTGCTCCAGAGGCACCTCCCCCTTCATCCAAGTCATTGATGGATAAGCTAAAGAATACTGAGCCCAGTATTGAACCTTGAGATCCCTTAGAGCATGTTCAATCCCCTGACCTAGGCGCTGCTGCTGGTTTTGCAAGGGTGGAAATTCAAACCAGCCTCCATGTATACACAGAAGAGACCAAATCATAAATTATGGTTGGGTTTTTTTTTCCCCAGCATGCTTTTTATTTGTTTGTTTCATGGTTGCTGTTTTCCTCTCAGAGCTGCTCTTTGTCCTGTTAGACAGCAACCCAAAGCTGTGCTTGGATCAGAATGCCTGGCTGTGTTAAAGGCTGGGATGTTGTGATAACGTTGTGCAGGGTGCTAGGAACAGACAGCCATTCTCCAGGGGAGGATGTGCAGCTCTGATGTGGAGGATGTGCTGCAGGCTAGTAGGAAAGGAGACAGTATTTCTTCCAAAGGTTGTGTGTTTGGTGGCTTCAGTGCATTGTTCTTCCAGCATTTCATAGCATGGTTTGAATTGGAAGGGACTTTAAAAATAGTCCAGTTCAACATCCATTTGATGGTAAAGCTTCCAGTTACCTCACAAGGGGAATGAAAACTATCTATGCCTGGTAGAAATTATGAAATGCAGTAGGGTATTGGTAGAGAATTAATGCCAGTGCACCTGGCTCTTTTGTCAAATAAAATCCCTGCTTTTCCATATCTTGCTGTGATTCAAGATTGCTATAAATGTCTGCACTGATGGTAAAATGGACCCCAGGAGGCTGGAATCTGACCAGGAGATACCTTTAGAAAGGGTGATAAATAATGACAAAATGGGTTGTGCTCTGTTCATGCTCAATACTTAGTTCGCCTCATCAAGGCAGAAGAAGGTGGAGTGGGGTACCTCTACAACACGCCTTTGTCTTTAGGATGAGAGCAGTAGGAAGTCATTTCTCAACACAGAGGGTGCTTTCAAGGGCACAATAGCAAGATTCAAGGAAATGTGACAATCAGGGGCTTAATTAAAAACAAGTGACTCAGAAATTCAAGTTAGAGAAGAACCCAACAATTAGTTTTATGTAACAGAACAAAAGCTTTGCAAACCCTGCAGAGTTTATTTTGACAGAATTTTAGAATCATATAATAACAGAATGGTTTGGGTTGGAAGGGACCTTAAAGATCATATAGTTTCAACTCCCCTGCCATGGGCAGGGACATCTTCCAGTAGAACAGGTTGCTCAAAGCCACGTCCAACCTGGTCTTGAATGTATCCAGGATGTTGTCCTTTTCTTCTGCTTGATTCTGTGAAGGATAAGATCTGTGCCTGGAGTTTGGAAGTGGGTTGTTTTCAATTCCTTTGTATTTCATCATTTCCCCTGCTCTTTGCTTTGGGTATCTGGGTTTCACCAAGGCCAGTGTTCAGATCCCACTCTGTGGCCAGGGAAACAGTATCTCAGATGGATGGAGAGAGCCTCTGTATCACACAGCTTGATGTTTCATGGCCAGAACCCTCAGTGGAGATCCAGCTGCTAAAAACATATTTTGCAGTCTCGCATCTCAGAAATTTGCTACACTAAAATGAAGCACACATTTTCCGAGCACGTTACATTCTAACTCTTCACTTTGTTGGCTATGTTTTAGTACTCTACATGGTAGTTTGACATTTGAAGTTTCACAGTTACCATATTTCCCAATAGAAACAGGATCTGACTTACTGTTTCCCAAACTTTTGAAAGTTCCCTTTCACCAAGTTGGGTGGGAGTGTCAATCTGCTTGAGGGCAGAAAGGCTCTGCAGAGGGATCTAGGCAAGCTAGATAGATGGGCTGGGATCAGTGATATGAGGTTCAACAAGACCAAGTGCTGGGTCCTACATTTTGGCCATGAAAATCCCATGTAATGCTACAGACTCGGGGCAGAGTGCTTGGAAAGCGACCTAGAGGAAAGGGACCTGGGGGTACTGGTCAACAGCCACCAAACATGAGCCAGCAGTGTGTCCCAGTGGCCAAGAAGGCTGGTAGCATTCTGGCTTGTCCAGAGAAGNTCATTATTATTTTTTAATATATATATTTTTTTTCCCTTTCTTTTTGTGCTATTCTCCAAAATTGGAAAAGTTCTTGTCCACTTCATTATTGCTAGTTTGATATAGTTTAAACAGACTATTCCCATGCTAGTAAGCAGAAATTATGTCTTTTATATAACATGCACTATTAAATATTGACAAATACAGCATTTGAATGTTANTCCAGAGAAGGGCAACTAAGTTGGTGAAGGGTCTGGAGCAGCGGTTCTATGAGGGGTGGCTGAGGGAGCTGGAGTTGTTCAGTCTGGAGAAGAGGCTCGGGGGTGACCTTATAACTCCCTATAACTACCTGAAAGGAAGTTGTATCCAGGTGGGGCTCAGTCTCTTCTCCAAGGTAACCAGTGACAGCACAAGAGGACATAGTCTCAAGCTGTGCCAAGAAAGGTTGAGGTTGGGTATCAGAAGGAATTTCTTTACAGAAAGGGTGATTAAATATTGGGAAGGACCACCCAGGGAGGCAACAGAGTCACCATTCCTGGAGTTGTGTAAGAAAAGACCAGACATGGCATTTAGTGCCATGGTCTAGTTGACAAGGTGGTGTTCAGTCAAAAGTTGGACTCGACGATCTCGGATGTCTTTTCCAACCTTACTGACTCTGTGATTCTGTGATTCATTACAGTGGAACATTTGTTGAAACTTTCTGAGACTAATTCCTGACTCTAATCTCTCCAGGTTGTTTCCCTACCTTCTTTTCATTATTATTTTTTAATATATATATTTTTTTTCCCTTTCTTTTTGTGCTATTCTCCAAAATTGGAAAAGTTCTTGTCCACTTCATTATTGCTAGTTTGATATAGTTTAAACAGACTATTCCCATGCTAGTAAGCAGAAATTATGTCTTTTATATAACATGCACTATTAAATATTGACAAATACAGCATTTGAATGTTACCCATTTGCTATTGACTGCCCAAACATCAGGGCAGTGATAGAGTGTAATAGGTCACTTACCTGGGTGCCCTGTCTTTGAAGCCCTTTCCCAAAGCTCTGGCTGACAAGCTAAGTCAGGTAACAAAAGAATATATAAAAACACACAGTGAGTGTAGAGTCTGGGAAATTATTTAAATAGGGCATTTATTAGGAAGAACTGATGACAGACACATACTGTAGGGAAAGAATAGAGATAAGGCTTAAGAAGGACCAAGAACTTTAAAAAAGACTGGTGCTGTTGGTGATAGTGAAATATCACAAAGTTAAATGTCACAAAGAAGTTAGGGAACTTGCTATTTAAGATGTTATACAGTAAGGAAGCCCAATGGACAACATGAAAATCAAACCCTCGTTTCCCTTTCCTTCTTCTTTTCTTTCCTGAAAGGCAATACTGATGAATGCTGATTGAGAAATAATAGACAGCAGAAGCCAAAAGGCACAGGCTTCCCAGCAAGTCTTTGAGTCTTGACCACCTCTGAGATTTGCCTCACCACGTTGCAGATCTGTGGGAGTCAACAGCTGTGTTTTCCCTCCCTTCTCCCTTGTAAAAAAATAAAATACAGTAATAAAAATGAGCAAAAGGAAGAAACCATGTGGAGAAAGAAAGGGGGAGCTTTACACGGGCACTAGAGACATCAAGGCTGTGTACATCTGTGAAACGCAGTTCTCTCATGATTGTAGCTGCAGTACCATGAGTGTACTCAACAGGGTTCTACTTGAGTTTCAGTTAATATAATTTTAGAAGCACTTTAAAGTACTGAAACCCATTGGAAATAAATCCAAAGTAACCCAGTGGACTTATTTTTCTTCCACCAGCTTCCACTTAAAAAATAATATACACAAACATCCCGTAACAGGAGGCTAGATCATGTTTCCATTTACATGGGTGGAATGAATGCCACATGATTCCATCACTAAATAGCATTAAAATATTCAAGAATGTCACCCAAAGAACTGAATAGCAAAAGAAGTTTATTGGTTTTATTTTTTCTCATATATGTTTGGATTATTTAGCGTACTGTTTCATTGCAGTAAAGTGCAATGATGAAAGCAACATGAATAGCAAATGAAACTATGTTTGCAACCTTCCTAAAGCAGCAAAATTTAATTGCATAAACACAGGTCTAATGCAAAGGTGAATGAGAGTGCTCAATGTACTTTGTTTTTCAAATATACTCCTGAGAACATCACTGATCGTCTAATTTTTCTATTTATTTCAATGTCTTGCCAATAATACCTGGTGGTAGTTCAATACAGAAATGTGATGAGACTTTGTTAGTGTTTTAAAAAAAGCACACAGAGTTAGGGATTATTATATCAAATTTTGCAAGGCTCATGTAACGTGTGCTTATCTTTCATTTACTTCACGTTAGCTGAATAAATTGCCACTCTCTATAGTTTAATCAACTGCTATGGATCACACTATCAAGCTAGAAATAAATGAAGGTAGATTAACGAAATAGTAAAGGAACATGTCCAAACACTCAGCTGGTGATTTCTTTTTTTACTGTTTTTCTTTCTATATTGTTGCAAGAGCAGTGCTGTCCTATTGAACTTCCACTGTAAAATATTATCGACCCTTTTTTGCCATTTTCCCTCTCCCGTGTTTACTTTTATAAAGTTAAGCAAAAATCTTATCAGATGAGAATCACAGGCAATGGCTTTCCATTTACATCTGTTGTCACCATCTACATGGCTTTAGTCTTCTCCCTGCTCTCTCTCCTGGACAGCTCCCTTCCAGCCCTTTCTGATGGCCAGACATGTCTCAAATACACAATGAAACTAGTTTGATCATCAGATTGACTTTCGTTGTCCTCTCTTCTTACCAATTTAAAAGGAAATCTCTCTTCCATCCTTCAAATGCTCTTCAGGTCTACTCAGTAGCACGCTAGCAAACTTGTCAAGAAGTGTCTTTTATTGGCCCCACAAATCAGCTCATATAAGATTTCCATACCACACCTCGATTTTATGTACACAGCATGCAACCAAATGGTTCACAAATTGTCATGAATCTTTCCAGTGACTGGTGTGCATCTGAAGAATTATGTTTACAATTTGTATAGCAGGGGCATATACATCTGATGCTGAACTGGACTTGCCTATGACTGTCTCCAGTCTGCCATGAGAGCTTTCATGCAGTTGTAGAACCACTTTGAATATCAGATTCTGCATCCTTCTCTAGGAGGCACAATATCAATAAAAATTTTAAATAATATCTCATAATACAGCAAATTGTTTCCAGGCATGAACAATTGATTGCATCGCATTTTGGCAGGGCATATGTGATAAAAGCACAAATCAGAATATGAGGATGTGATTTTCAGTACTGAATCCCTCTTACTCGCACCATCAGCGGAAGGATTTTTAGTGTGGATGCAGTCCAGAGATGTCTAGAGGTGAAACACTTTCAAAGATAGAGGATAAACAAGATAAATTGTTGGGGTTTTTTTTTAAATATTTCAACTAACTCATACTGGCCACTGGAAAAAAAACAGAAATTTTTTGAAAATTTTTTTTTTTTTTTTTAATATTTTTTGTGGTTATCTGGATAACTTATCCTGGAATCACAGAATGGTTTGTGTTAGAAGGGACCATAAAGGTCATCTAGTTCCAACTCCTCTGTTATGGGCAGGGACACCTGCCACTAGACCAGGTTGCTCAAAGCTCCATCCAGCCTGCCCTTGAACACTGACAGTGATGGGGTATTCACAGCTTCTGGCAATCTGTGCCAGATTCTGAGCAATCTGTGTCAGTGTCTCACAGGAAAGAATTTCTTCCTGATATCTGATCTAACCTTGCTTTCTGTCAGTTTGAAGCCATTCCTCTTTGTCCTGTTACTCCATGCCTTTGTCAAAAGTCCCTCTCCACCTCTCTTGCAGCCCTTTAGATTACTGGAAGGAGCTGTAAGGTCTCCCTGCTCGCTGGAGACTTTTCTACTGCAGGCCGAACAAACCCAACTCCCTCAGCCTGTCACTGTAGGAGATGTGCTCCAGCCCTCTGATCATCTTTGCGGCCCCAAGTTGTTTCAGAGATGGATTTATTTAAAGGAAAGTATCTGCAGCTATGCAACGCTGAAATCCATAAGAAGATGGAGGCCACAGCGTATCAAGCTGAAGAATAAAGTGCCTTATTTTTTCTTTACCAAAGATTCTAAAAAAATAAGTAAAATTAGCAACCAGTAGTAAATGTCTTCCCTTGCTAGGCTGGGAATAGAGTTGCAACACATTTACACTCCTGTAAATGAGATCAAATTTGGCCCTTCTTAATTAATCCTGGATCATGGTGAGACTTCACGGTTCTTTACTCAGGAAAGCTTGCAATAACTTCAAAGAACATATTTCAATTGACAAGTGTATTCATTGCCAGAGAGGAGTATAACATGAAAAGAGGATTAACACCCAGCTGCGCTCTAGAGGAAATTTAAGGCACAGACAAACTGTACATCAGATAAGGTCTGCGTTATTGCTCACAAATGTGGAATTTCATTGTCTCCAATAATGCTAAGCAGTGCACATCTGCCAATTAAATGTCTTTCCATTCTGATATCCTCTCTATAGCGGTAGGTCTGTTCGCCCTGACTCACTATTGAATTAGTGTAGTTATGTTGCACATCTTCAGAGTCAGCAGAGTATTTGCTTCTGCTCTGAGGGAACAAAGCTGGAACAAGCTGACAGTTTCCAGATCTCCAATAAATACAGCTCACAAAAGCAAGAACACTAGGATATTTTGAAGTTTGCTGATATTGGTGGGTCTGATTCTCCTCTCTATCAAAGCTGCTGTGAGAAATATCTCTTGACTTCAGTCAAGCTATCATCTCAACTGCCCTCCTGGGCTGCCTTCTGGCAGATGTTGCAATAAATTAGGAATTATTTAGGGCCCATTACAAACTGCTGGGCATTGCCATGGATTAAGGAATCTAGACTACACTCCACTCAAGTAACAAGCAGATGTTTGGTTTGGGGAGAGATTTGCACAGCAGTTCTCCAGCTCCAGAGGTTTTCCTTACAGAAATTATAAGGCTTACCAATGCTAAGGGTATGAATTCAGGCTTGATTTGGGTCAATGAAGCCTTCTGATTGTATGGAGGGTACTTGAAGCATTGTGATATGGGTATGGATCTCCACTAGAGGAAAACAGCTTGTTTTCTTTTTTCCATTAAAATTCTGGGCAGTGGCAAAGAGGTTAGGAGCTTGATTTTTATCTCCCTGGTTTGGTCTACTGAGAAATAGAGACAGGTTTTTGCAATCATTGGCACAGATTCCTCCACTGTGGATTATCCAGTATAATAAACCTAAGAAGTGGAAGGGAATCTACCAGGCTATTCCATCCCCAATTCAATGTAAGACTGCTCATTTTTATACAACATTGCATTTGTATAGTGCTTTGGGTAGTCACAGAATCACAGAATGGGTAAAGTTGGAAGGGACGTCTGGAGAGGTCATCTGGTCCAACCTCCCTGCTCAAACAGAAGTGGGAGGGAGAGAGGGAGACTTGGTGACCTCTCTGGGCAACCTGTTCCAGTGTGCAATCACCAGCACAGTAAAGAAGTTTTTTCTCATGTTCAGGTCAGTCCAGGCTCAGATCAGATGTCTATTTTTGTATTATTATTATTATTATTTATTTTATTCAACTTCCCTAAGGTATCTGATCATTAGGAAAATATTTCCTTATGTTAATCAGAAATTTCCTTTTTTCTTAATCAAATCTTCTGGATTAAAGGGTACCACTGATAGGCATTCCTTTTTTTGTCTTGAGTTTGAATCCTTCAGATTTCTGTACATTTTGATAACCCTTTGCTTTATACTGCTTACCAATCTGCATAAGTTTACTGAAGATGTTTAATAGACCGGTTCTTCTGATCTACTCTCTTTAAGCTTTATCGTAAGTATATCCACATCGATGTACTTTTGGTAACCATCTAGGAATATATGACACACTTCAAGCCTGCTCTTAGCAGTAAAGAGCACTACACTACACACTGCACTGCTGTAGGAGGTAGAAATGAAACTGCAAAGCGTTCGTGATTACATCAGTCTATGAATTAAATAGAAGGGGTCACTCTACCTTCCTCATCTGTCCTCCCAGAACACTTTGAATCAAATGTGGAAAGCAATATCACCACTGTTACAATAGTTCCTGTTCTGTAGCTTGACTGTTATGCAGGACTGTAATACAGTTTGTTTTTAAAATGTTGGGGAGTAGCAAAGCAGCTGGGTCACCTGCTGAGAAGAGTGAAACCTTAGTATCTTCTCCCCTTCAACCTGAAGGGATTAAAACTCAACATTTCTTATGGCAGAAATCATCGTAGAATCACAGTAAAGTCTGGTTTGGAAGGGACCCTAAAGATCACCTAGTTCCAACCTCCCTGCCATGGGAACCTGGGCTGAGAACCTTCCACTAGACAAGGTTGCTGAAAACCCCATCCAACCTGGCCTTAAACACCTCCAGGGGTGGGGCCTCAATTTCATACCCTTCCACAAGCAGTAGCACAGGAATTATGGAGGCATGACTGTCTTTCAGAGAAAGAAAGGAGTGGAACGATTCATACAGGAAAAAGAATAACCAAGGCCTGTGCTCTGTACTAGGGAGCACATATATAGAAATGATCAACCCTTTTTTCTAGTCTGCTGATAAAATTACCTCCTGTTTTACAGATATGGGAGGTAAAAGTGGAATTGCAGGCAGTCCTTTGCAGGTGTTGAGCTTTAGAGACATAATGAAACTATTTTAATTATACTAGTAAAATGCATCTGGATTTACATACCCTGCACTGGGACCACTGGGACTCAGTTGAGCTGGACTAGGTCCAACATTTACTGACCTGGGACAAAGCAACACACTTTTCTGGATGGATTAGGCCATCTTCCTCTTACCTTGGATCTTCTAATAGACCATGACAAACCCTGACAGTCTTTTTCACTTGTTTCTTCTATTCTCAAAACAAAGTATGGAATATGTGCACCCTCCTCCCCACCTTAAGCTAACAGATAAAAACTAGGTTTTGTTGCTGCTGTTATTGTTTTAAGGCAATAAGAAAGTATCTGTCATATTTCTGGTATCATTAAGAAGATACAATCATTACATGAATACCCTGCTACCACTCTTTGATGTGCATTTCAGTCGCTCAGGTCATAATCTAAGGGAAGTTTGAGGAACATCACATTGATGATAATCACACAGCTGATTATCTCCACTGTACATTCTCTTCCAAGCTCTTCTTCAAGGTACTATTTTTTATCTCCAGCAATGACTCACAGGGCAGTGACATAAGCAGCATGGAATACATGGACCTTCTACGCCACACCCATCCCCTTCTCTATTTCATGGCCAGTATCCCCAGACAAGTGTATCAGAATGCATCTGACCCATTTATCAGCCAGCTCACAAGTGGTTATCAGGGCTTGCCAGCCTCAAGCTGCTAAAGCCTTTAAGAAACAAATGCTCTGGATACACAGCTCGCAATTCTGCTATTTGTTTCTTATATCATGCCAATCATTCCTTGATTTGGGCAACCTTTACTGCCTCTTACAGCTCCAATATAATTTTTTTCTCTTCTTTACATTACAGATCCTGGAGCACACTCAATTTTTTTAAGCTCCTATACATGTTCAGGTCCTGTTTGTTTCTTTCATTGTACTGGAAGCTGATTCTGTTGATTTGGGCAGGTAAACTCCATGGTGACTAAAAAGAGATTGCACACCTTACAAGTTTCTCCTTAACTTCCCTTAGTTAGTATGTGCCATCTTCTCTCTCTGTGCCTGTCAAAAGAGAAGGCTTCTTCAGCTTCTTCATAACCTTCACTTCTTAGATGATATGAAAGTGTTTCCAGCTCTAGATTTGAGCCCTGCAGACAGGACCTTCAGACATTGTCCTGGAACCACAATGTCCTCCCAAAGAGACCCACGGAACATGACCCACCTGGAGGATCTCCTCAACCCAGACACTATGCTGCAGGTGCCTCCCTGAGAAAAAAATTGTTTTTCGATGATCTTTCAGCTAATCTGATCTGAAGTAGCAACAGTTATCTCACTATGTGAATCAGGATGCTTCTGATTCACAGAAGCAGTCCAGTTGCCCAGTCCTCAGCTGTCAAACTGGTGTCTTTCTAGAGAAGTAAAGCATATGTCTGGCAGTTTCTGTCTGGAGTCTACATATTAAATGAGGCCTGAAAAGCAACACAGATAAAAAGAAATGTCCATACAATCCAGCTCTGTTTTATTTAAAAGACAGTTAAAGAAAAAAGCTAAACAGACAAATTTAGGAGGAGATGTGAAGTCACCACCGAAATATCCACTCTTGGGTTCTGTGAATCATCTGAATATTTGAATACACTTAACTAGGAAGGTAAAAAGCCACGATGTAAAAGCCAAGGGAGCAAAGGAAGGATTTTAGCTTTTAAGCCTGTGAGATTGGAATGAAAACATGCTCTCCAGTGGCTAATGCTTACTCCACAGTGACAGAAAAGCATAAACATCTCAAAGTTGAAACTAGCCTAACTGCAAGACTTAGGCCAGGTCTAGACTGGGAAATAGGAGATCTCTGTCCAGTCCCCGGTTCTGCTGCCAGCTGAGGCATCAAGTGTTTCACCACAAGGGTTCATCCCTCAATTTTATGCTTCTTTACCTCTGCTTCCCCAGCTGCAACTGGAGCTCTGCTTTACAAGACACCATCTGTGGTCATTTCATAGAGTTTTTTACAGGGAAGACCTTTTTATTCATCACATGGCCAGTTCAACAAGTGAACCTCTATTACTAATGAGAGCAAAGTCCTTTAATTATTCTACTTTTCTGTTTATCTTGGTGGGATACCCACATCTGAGATCCACAAAATTAATGACAGCAAACAGAAACTCATAAGTAGGAAGGGCTCAGCCAGGAAAAAAGCTAGTCCTTTTTATTGTAATGAATAGACAGAAGCATGGGTCCTTGCTATGAGTACCACTTGGCTGCCTGTACTTTGAGCAGGGCCAGAGCATTCGACCTGCCTTGGCCACTCTTTCTATCATCTTGTGATTCATAATTAATTCACTTAATGAATGGCACTTTACAGATGTCAAACAAAGTCACAGCCTTGGCCTTCAGGGAGACCCCACCTCTATGTCAACCATCCTGAAAATAAACAGCAGCATAAACACTGCTGAGGTAGGTAGCCTTGGTCTGGTTAGATCTCTGCTAAGTGTTTTTTCACAGAAAAAATGTACAAAAAGCCCAGGCTTTGGTTCATTTGTTGATATGCCCTTCCAATACTGGCTTATTCAGCTTTCATTCAAAAAATCATAGACTCATAGAATGGTTTGGGTCAGAAGGGATCTTCTAAAGGCCATCTAATCCAAATCCTCTGCAATGAACAGGGACATCTTCAATTCAATCAGGTTGGTCAGAGCCCCATCCAATCTGGACTTGAACATTTTCAGGGATGGGGCATCTACCACCTCTGTAGACAACCTGTACCAGTATCTGACCACCCTCATTTTAAAAGACATTTTACATACCTCTAGTCTGAACTGACCTTCTTTTAGTTTAAAACCATTACCCCTTGTCCTAGCTAAACAAGACCTGCTGAGAAGTTTGTCCCTTATGTAATGTGTAATTCATAGCTACTTTAAGATAATGTTGGGAATTGAGCTTGGAGACAGGCTTTCAGAATCAGACCACCAGGGTGCTCTGAACAGCCATGGCTCTGCATTTCTGCCCTATGGCTCTGTGGGAAAGCTTTTGTTTGGTTGGTTGTTGTTTTTTCTTTTCTTTTGAGAGGTTTCTTATACTCATGTTTGACCACTGTTGGCAAAAAGCCAATTCTCCAAACATGGCAGGATTAAAGTGCTCTGTTTCCTGGTGAATTCCACATGCCCATGGGCTTCAAAATCAGTTGTTCATAATGCACCTTATTAAGGTGAACACTTGAAGGGAGAGAGGGGAGAAGGAAGAGAGAGAGAAGACATCTGTTACAGAGTGGAATGAAATCACAGCTGCAGGCAGGCATGGGAGAGATCAAGGGATGCTTTTAAAATATTAACAAAATTGCAAAACAATCCCTAGGGGTGCTTTAGGAATATTTGATTTGACAACAATGCAGTTGCAATTCGTTCTTTGCCAAGAGCTTGGAGAGATACCATTCATGTCCAGTAAACCCCCCTAAATGGCATCTTTCTTTCTTAAACACCCCTTCATTATTGTTCACATTGTTTGGTGATTTGCTGAGCTTCATGTAATAGCTTGAAATCAGAGATTAGAGTTGGGAGGGCAAGCTGGCAGCATTTCCTCTCTGCCTGGTGTTGCCTTCACTCCTAGACAATGTGTTTTAAAGGATATCTG
>WEIV01008645.1:26636-38022 GCA_013390005.1 Calyptomena viridis | reverse complement strand
AAAAAAAAAAAGAGGGAGAGGAAGAGAGGCAATTAAATTGCATGCTGAGAAAAGTTACAGTGCTCAACAATCTTGGGAGGAAGAGGAAGGAGCAGGGTTTCCCTTAGGAAAGCAAACCCAAGGTCCCACTTATTGTTACATTGGAGTCTGCCAGATATGAGACTACTAACACTCAGCTCCTCCAAGGTCTCTGCAATACATGTAAGACTGGCTATCACACTTATTTCAGGGCTTGCATAACTNGATTGTTATTTATTGTAATAAATTATTTAATTAGGTAGTATAGATATCTCCTTTGTGTCTTTTATTTCAGTTGAGACGAGTTCCTAGATTAGATTGGTGAAAAATCTGGTTAAGGACCAATACATTATTAGCATTCCTCTTTAGTGATAAATGTAACCATCTACAGCTTTTGTTACTGGTTGCTTGTTTGTTTGCTTGAGGTTTGTTGGGGTTTTTTTAAAGAAAAAGTTTAAATACATTTGTTTCCAAACTTACAAATTACTGAGACCACCTCTTATGTCTTAGTGAAATACTTTAATTTGAGCATTAGCCTATATAAAACTCAGGGCCAACTGGAAAGCTGCTATAGTTCTCATCCCACTTTATAATAAACACAGGGAAAAAAAAGGTTGGGAGATGTCGGCTATGGAAAGGGACACAGAGAGGTATGTTAATAATACTGACATAATTAATGAACTTCTTAAGCATTCTCCTGGAGTGTTTCTTCTTCTGCAGTCCCGTAAGAGAAAACAATGGGCTCAGAGTTGGGATCTCAACTGCCCCCTCTGCCTCTTTCTGTCACATTTACTTTGTTTCCAAAATTCTGGAGTCAGATATGTGATCTACACCTTCTCTCCTCCTTCCCCCATGAAACAGCTGCCCTCTCTGACACAGATAAGCTAATTTGAGCTGAAAAGCATGAAGTAAGAAAGCCACAGGCATGTTTGCCTTAGGCCAGGATCTTGACAGTGTCTGGTTTTGATCCTAACGCCCCTTCCCTGTACATTTATGCCGAGCTCTCATGTTGAGAGCAGCTCTGCACAGCAGCATAAAAACAGGAGCTTAAAATATGCTCAAACCCAGCTGCTCTCCTGCCCTTGTCACAGCAGAGACAGTGGAATGGAAGGTGGAAGGAGGCTCATGCATCCATCCTTGTGCCAACCCAGCTTATGCAAGGTTAATAAATTAATTTATAATGCTGAGCCTTACACTAATGAGAATCCAGGATAGGCACATTTATTTATTGCTGCTGTCCTTAGAGGATCATTAAGAAAGGGTTATGTGGAAAACCAGCCTGAAAGGGAAATACTCCATGTCACGACAAGTCAAGTCAGATCACCTCTGTCACACCCTTGGGCTCTGTTTTTGGCATGAATGATACCATATTCTTTCAGAGCTGCAGCTGGCAGGTACTCAGCAGGGCAAGATGACCACTTGGTGCAACTTCTTGCTCTTGATTTACTATCTGACAAAGTGCTAAGGCAGGCACTGATTGATGTTAGAGTTGGCTGAGGAGCAGAACATAGCTCCTAGACCATGGACTCCAACTATGACTGGTGCCCTTCCAATGTCACTTCTGTGTGTGACTTTTACATGTTCCTCCCCAGCTTTTTCTCAGAGGCAACTACTTAAGAAACAGTCTCTCCAAATCTAGGCCATGGAGACCTCTGCTTGTTTCCATTAAGCACTTAATTACACAGGGAACGTTGTTTGACTCATTGGCTCTGGTGCAAGCCAAGTCACAGACAATAAGCAATGCTAGAGTAGGAGGTAAAACACACGTGAATAAGATTTCCGCTCACAATTCCTTGCTTTGATGCCGTACTCATCCCCCCTTACACACATTCTTCCCCAAATTGCAATCTGTAGACTAACACAAGCTCTGCTCAGCTGAGAAAGCTCAGCTATGGGCTTCTCCTCCACATTCCTGAACAAGTTGAGGTACAAGGGAGGCAAAAAGATGCTTGAGATCCCCCAGTCTGGCTAAAATCTTCATACCTTCTCCATCCAAATGTTTCAACATCTGGGGATCCAGAGCAGAAAGGAACAGCAGGACAGCAAGATGACACAAATGTGGGACCTGCCTTTACCATAAACACAGCATTATTGTCTTTCATAAATCCTCCCTCAGGCTATACCTTTGGCCAGCAGCAGGTTCTGGCTGCCCTACACCCAGTCCCACTGTGTGGCAGCAAACCAGATTGGATCCCTGGGCTGCAAAAAAAGCCACTTTTGATTTACTTTTGTTTCTGCAATCATTTTATACCAGATGAGAACCACACAGATGCTGGTATTATCTGAAGGAAGGAGACATATATTAATTGTGCAAACATTCCTCTGCCTTGGAAAACTGTGAGGTGCATAAGCTCTGCAGTGCCCAGGACCACTCCAAAGCAGTAACAGACAAAGGAACTAATATCCAGAGTTTCCCATCACAGGGAAAAGGGAAAAACATATTTGAGACAGGAAGGTCATAGACATGGGAGTTAAAAAAAAAGTCTTGATTAGATTTCTCTCCTGACTAGAGTCAAATCAATTGACTTGAAGATCTGACTTTTTATGAGATTGCATCACCATCACCTTCTAGTTGAAGGTAACCTGCCCATGGCAAGGGAGTTGGAACTAATCTTTAAGGTCCCTTCCAATCCAAACCATTCTATGATTCTGTGATATCTAAGTGTCTTGACACTATCACTTGACAGAGGAAATAATTGAATGCTCTTCAGTTTATGTCACAGCACCACTCGAGTACATTTGGGACAGAGCAGCTGAAGATACTGAGCCCACCCTAAGGTGGGGGAAAAAGCCAAGAAGCATGGATTTCCCTAAGAGCAAACCAGATTTTTAAAAGAATCACATATTTCACCTCTTTTCACTTTTAATTACTGTTTGCAAGATGCATCTCCCAGCAGCAGGACCTTGTGTCTATGCCTGCATAGAAGGACAAGGGTCACATTTACATATACACATACTTCAAGAAAGCTGCCAAGACCTCTCAGCCATTTGTGTTGGCAGGACTGAAATATTCCTGTCTTCACTAAGGGCCAGTGAGTGAACTGCAAGAGCCTGGTGTGTGTTCCCCACCTCTAGCATCACTGTGGGTGTTTGCCTCCAGCTTGCTGTGCCTGTCAAGGATGGGGAGAGGCACTTTCTCTTTCATTGCCATTCCCATTAATACAGTTGTATTTTGTGAGGTGTTTGTTTACATGAGCCTTCTTAGTTCTCTCCTCTCAGGGGAGCCATTAATTTATCTGCTTTGCTTTCCATCAACAAGAGTTGACAGAGGGAGTTATGGGTTAACTGCTCCATTTAGAGCAAGTGGCAGGTGCTGGTATCACTTAGACTAAATGAAAATATAAATATCTCTTTACCTACCCAAGAAATCAGCTTAAATGCACAGGCTCCAGTGTTTAAGTTCAACCTGTTTGTAAGCCTGATGATCCAATGCAGCACTAAACATATTTAGTGACAGCTTGAAGGCTGGACTACCCCAGACCCCAGCTACCTATACTTTTGTAATGAAAATTTCAAAAATGCCTTAATTATAAAAGGCCATATGCTTATAATGCTAGAAAGGAGCCTAATTTTGGACAAAACCTGCTCGATCAAACCCAGGCCCCCTTGAAGGTCCTCATGAGCAAATCAGAGGCTCCCAAGGTCACAGGTTACATCTGAAAAAACTGCCAGTGTGCTTTCTTACATGTTTCTTCATAGTTTCATTTTGGCTCACTCTGGGAAGATTTCCAAAAGACTCCAATTTCTTAATTTCATTCCTTTTCTTCCTCAGCACTGACACTTTTGAAAGCTGAAATATGATGCAGTGCTTCCCATGCCATAAATGTGAACATTAAAAGGTTTTGTTCAGGAAGCTGAGCTTATAAAGCCCCATTTTACTCACCAAGTTAAATGAATGGAAAATACTTCCATGTAATTTAAAGGAGTTTGGATCAGATGCACAGTTCACAGAAGCCATGCTCGTGTAAAACTCAATGCCAGTCAGGAGATGACACAACAAATTCACTTTTCACTGGCCAGAAATATAGGCAGAAAAATAAAGATTTGTGGAATATCTTAAAATATAGCTTAAACACAGAATGTTTTTACAAAGCAAAAATCTACAAAGCAGCAAGAAGTCTTTTTTAACATTCATTTATCCTACATGGGATACCAATAAATGCTACTGAAATAAAAGGGAAGGAAAAAAAAGGAAAAAAAGGGGAAGAAAAAGAATGAAAAAATGAGAAGAAAATGAGTAAAATGATGCTGACTGCCTTTGGCTGGTTTGCTTACAACTTTTCTTGAAAACAGTGTGGTTAAGTCATGGCAGAGAGAATAAAGTCTTAACAGACTTTAAAGGCAATTAAAGGCAGAGAAACTATTTCTGTAAGCAAGGAGGAATAGATGAGGTGTGGACATGGTTCAAGGAGTTTCAGCAAGGCAGCTTCCATGGAGCAGCAGCAGCTCTCTTGGCAAGAAATGGAATGATACTATCTCTTAGAGTCACAAAATGTACACCTGTCCATGGGTGGTAGAGGCTAGAGCTGACAAAGATATAGCAGTAGGATTATTAGAAACCCCCAGTTCTACTGCTGGAAAACTGGTTAGAAATACAGATTTTTAGGTCAGGCGAGTTACTGCATGCCATGACCTAAAGTGAACCTAAAGATAGAAAAGAGTATCCCAACCTGTTTTCCTTCTTCAGTGTACAGTACACTCCAGTGTATTGCTCTTTTGCCTGAGCCTTGCATCTGACTGTGAAACTCTACTATAAAACCATATTGATATTAATCTAGCTTGATTAAATTTGGGGAAAGCTAAAAAAATTAAAAGGTAAGGATTTTGCAGATAAGGGCTCTTTTTCTTTTAATTTACGGACAATTTCCCTGATCTGCTTATGGTGTGGTTTTATGAACAGCTGCATCAGTATCCCCAGGGAGGCAGGAAGCAGCAGGGTGGCTGAGCCCTAGCAGGAGGGAACATCTCAAGCAGGGTTTGTCATCAGAAACATTGAAACGTGGAACCATTCCTCTACTGAGGTTGACATTTTCAAACCCAGGAGCCTGAACTTTGGTGAAAATAAACTTATGTTTAAAGGATTCTTGGCAATTGGATTTCCTGCAGATTTCTGCATCCAACAGATGCAAGCATTGATCCAGCTTCACTTGGGCAATAATATGTACAATGAGACATTTGGCTTCAGGAGCTTATGACAGAGGATGTTGCTGTCTCTTCTGTCTCCATCTGTACTGCTTCCTTTACAGACATAATTGCTAATAAATTAACATTTGTATACGGCTTTGAAAATCATGAGCTTAAAATATAGGTTTTTATTAGCTCATATCCTGGCAAAATATTTCTTTCATACAAATTACCTTTTGTAATTGAATTATCCTTTGTGATTTTTAAAACTTACAAAGTGGTTGGACCTCTGCTATTTATCATTCTTCTCTGCAAGAGTTTGCCAAGGTAGGAAGGAAATTGGGTCAAGAGTTTATTGCAAAAAAGCAGATAAGCATTTTACTTTAGGGTTCTTTTATGTCCATAATTCCAACAAGCCTAATGATCTTTGCAAATCATTAGCATGTCATGGCCCAAAATCAATCCTGAAACTGCATGATCTCACCTCGTAAGTTTCTTGTTAGATTCCTAGCCTCTCTCAGACATCTTCTTAATAGTGATACATCTCAAAAGTTACTTATTGAAATTACATGCTTAAAAGCATCAAAAAAGATTTTTATGTGGCTGTGAAACAGCTAAGAATGGTTGTATGTGTTTTTCATAAAACAAGCCCAGAAGGTTCAATGCCTTATCCAGGATCACACAATAAATTAGTGGTGCATCAGGGCATAAGAGAAACTAATGCTGTTTCATAGACTCTTGCTTCTCAGTAGTAGACATAACTATCTCTTCATCTCAATAACTATTGGTTAGATTGGTTATAGATGGTCCAAAATGAAGATGGTTTACTTGCTACTGAAACCCATGGCCTCCATGTCTTAGCTTCTCTTGTCCTTTGACCTTGGAGGAGGTGCTAAACTTGGTACTTTGGGTGGGGTGTGTTTTGGGGTTTTTTTTATATTTTCCAGAAAACAGTCTGTCCAGAGAGAGGCATCACCTATGAGTTCAAATGAAACATCCACAACTCAGAGATAGCCACTGAATAAGACTTCATGGTTTTCCCAAATGTGCTGTGGTAGTCTCAGTCAAATGATGGAGCCTGTTACTGAGTTTTGCTTTTTTTGTCTTTTACCTACTAATGCATATAAAAGATTGTGTTCGTTGCATCTATTTGAAACCAATAGTGATAATTAGCATTTAGATAGTACTTTCTGCTTTTTAAGCACTGCACAAACACTAATTACTCTTGGTTTAGTGTAAACTAATGTAATCCCACTATGCTTTACAATGTATTTGCATCTTTTGTTGACTGAAAGCTAGTTCAATTACTTCTAATCTGTGGTCTAGCTACTCATTAAAGGTATGACTAAGAAGAGCCATTTACATCTTTGATTGCCTTCTCCCCTCCCCAGCTCCTCCATTTGCTTTTTCCTTTTCTTCCTACAATATCTTTTTCCTGAATATTCTTTAAGCCAGATTCCTTGGCATGATAGCAATATTTTCTTCAGCAAAATAGTGGGCCTTTCTACTCATTTTGTTAAATGATATAAAAACTTGCATTGTCATGGTTTGACTCTGGCTAAAAGCTGAGAGCCCACACANTCCACCAGGCCCCTCTGCTCCAAACACAGGATCGCAGCCTCTCTTTTCTGGCATGTCTCTGTTCCAGCGTGGAAAAATCTCCCAGTCTTTCCACGGGTTCACAGGCTGAAGAATCTTCGCCCCTATGATTCCTCACAGATTGCTGGGGCCCTATTCCAGTGTTTAAGGCATCTTCTCTTTCTCCTCTCTCTGACCTTGGTGTAATCAAACTCCTCACCCTCCTGTCTCTTAAGCGGCCATGATGTTCTGCGCAGACTTTTTTTCTCTACTCCTTCTTAAATATGTTATCACAGAGGCGTTGTTGCCTGACCTTGGCTAGCTTAGAGCAGAGAAAAACTCTAGCAGCTTCTTAAAGAAGCCTCTCTCCTAGCCCCCCCCAGCTAATAAAAAACTCTGGTTACTTAAAACCACAACACTCTTATAAGAATGATTTAATAAGTGATCCTGTTTTGCCACAGAAAGTCATATACAAGATTGTTTTCCTATGTCAAACCAAAAGATGTATCATTTAGTCACTAAATTAATGATGTTAATACTAATAACGCAGAATTTATTTTCCAGTTTGGACTTGGATAAACCACTTAATCTCTTGCCTAGCATTTTATCTACTGAAAGATGTGAAAAACATTTGTCTTTCACAAAGACTGACACAGAATCCAAGAACCCTGGTAAACAGGCCTCTGATGTGCAAACAGGAGCTGGGGTTTATATGGTCTCTGTCTCTGACCTCCCGCATTATTTGGTCAGGTCATCTCCGTTCCACCAGTCTGTTTTGCCTGTAACACGAGAGAGAAGCAAATGTACCTCCTAAATCAGTAAGGAATCACAAACGTGCAGCAACACGAATAAATAACTTTACTGTGTGGTGAATCCAACCAAATTTAGACTCCTGTCCTGAATGAGTGAGCCTAGGGGTCCCCTTGGAGTCCATAAGAAGAAAGAATCATTTCCAGATAAAAATAATTTATCCATTACTGTAATAGCTGTCTAAATTATTTTAATATAAATTTTGCACTAAAAATGACTCTTTTTACTTCACTGATTGTCAAAAGAATCTAATGTCAGTAGTTTGCCTGTTGACGTGTGAAGGACTGATAGGTGAGGCAGGTGAGACAAATTTAACTTATATGGGCAGTATGTTGACGCTGCCATGCAGATGCACAAACAAAGCATAAAAATAGAATCTAAATTTTACCTTCTGAATTTTTACCATGTGATTAAAAAAAAGAAGAGAAAAGTAAACAAAAATAAACTCTGCTGTTATTCTGATATCTTTGGGCAAGTGGATAAGCAGAATTTTGCAAGACTAGAATAAATGTAATGTTTTGTATTTTCCTCTGAGCTTCAATATCAGTTATTATCACCTTATTAAGCTCCATCCTTAATGCACCTTGCAGCTGAGCAGCATTTGTACATCTGAAAGACTGTATTAATGTCTATTTTGGAAGGTCACAGAATCATAGAATCATTGAAGGGTTTGTGTTGGAAGGAACCTTAAAGATCATCTAGTGGGCAGGGACAATTTCCACTAGACCAAGTTGCTCAAAGCCCCATCCAGCCTGGCCTTGAACACTCCCAAGGATGGGGCATTCACAGCTTCTCTGGGCAATCTGTGCCAGTGTCTCACCAACATCACAGGAAAGAATTTCTAATATCTAATCTCATCCTGCCCTCTGTCAGTCTGAAGTCATTCCCCCTTGTCCCATCACTTCTTGCCCTTGTCAAAAGCCCCTCCCCAGCTCTCCTGTACACCCTTTAGTTACTGGAAGGTGCTCTAAGGTCTCTCCAGAGCCTTTTCTTCTCCATATCCCACA
Source organism: Calyptomena viridis (assembly GCA_013390005.1). Taxonomy (NCBI): domain Eukaryota; kingdom Metazoa; phylum Chordata; class Aves; order Passeriformes; family Eurylaimidae; genus Calyptomena; species Calyptomena viridis. The sequence goes on along the minus strand of WEIV01008645.1, from coordinate 29,485 downwards.
TATATCCTGTACATGTCAGTGCTAAGCTGCAATGCAGCAATTAGGTGTAAGTCCTCTTGCCAGAGCATAGTCCCTGTCAAACTGGCTGTGATTTGCAGGGATGCCAGATGAAGTTCTCTTTGTAAGGGGGATTGCAAAGTCTCTTCTTAGCAGTAATACCCTGTAGCCCTGTCTTACAAGCCACATTTCTCCTGAGCATGAGTATAAGTCCTGCTCTAAGTGGCTGTGACCTTATTCCCCTTGGTTGGACAAGAAGAACTCGATCTCCAGGTCATTGGACAATTAATATAAACAATATAGTCTGATATATATATCTGTAACTGCGCAAGAAGAAGGGCAGACATTTTCTGATTTCTAAGAAAGCAGACTCTCGGTCTGGTGTGGAACATCTAGTCAGGTAGAGAGATAGCAAGTCTGCTTGGTAGGTATTATAGCTTTGCAATGCTTAGATGCTTAAGCTCTCTCTGCATAGAAATTAGCACTCTTATAGATAAATAAAGCCTCTGATAAAACTTTATGGAGTCAGCCTTCTCGTCATTATGCCTCACGGACAACACCGAACAACCATAATACCCCATCTTTTTATTCCAGTGAGGGAGCCCTTTGTTTCAACATTTCCTATTTCTAATTTACAATTTTTATCTAATTTTCCCCCATAGGCACTTTACCTAAGAAAAATACACTTTCTATTGCATAAGCTTGATGTTTCATTGAAAGTTAAGCTCTGGACACAGTAGGGGTTGCACTGATTAATCAATCCCTAGCATCTCTCAATGCACCCTGATTATCTCACAGGGAAGTCCTAAATAAATCAATTCATGGGCCTTTGCAGTCTTTTTTACACATAATTTGTATTTTAATAAACTTAGTTTGAAGTTTGACCCTTTGGGGGATTTTATCGGAACAACAAAATGAGTTGGTTTCTCTATCTGCTGAAGGAAAGCAAGGACAGATTACCCAGTACCACAGTATCTGTGAGAAGAGCAGACACAATTATATATATGATACTGTAGTAAGACAAGAACAGATTGGCCTTGTGACTAATCATGCAGGAGTTCTGTGTGTTAGTATACTTGAGTCCAAGTAACTGGGTAAGATAGTTGACTTTGCCTGCAGAAGAGGGATGGTAATATTTTATCCCTATGCTGTGTGTCCTGCCTGATTAGGTGAGAGCTTCCCTCTGCTGCAGGAAGTTTTCCATCATATTGTTCTGCAGAGTGTCTGAATAAAGAGTGTTAATAAATAGGCAGATACAAAATAAATCTGTCCCTAAAAATGCTTTTTGAGCATAACTGAGTGTATTCCTCTAAATTCAGTGGAGCCTATGGCATCCCCTGCCATTTGATAGCAGTAGTGAAAGCCAATGCAGGCATAAAATATTATTCTATTGTTTTCACCACCAAACCAGTGAAAAAGGGGGTAAAAAATCAGATCTTGCGAGTTTTATATTACAGGTTTCCTTCAATTCAAGCTTTCACCCTGTGAGCTGCTCAGACCCTGGGCTGCAGTCGAAGGCTGTAGAACAGGAGATGCACACCAATGTGATACTTTTACTGAGGCATATGGATAGATGACAAGCTTTACGCTTTAAAATTTATGTACCAACGGTTTTCTCTTAGTTTTCCTGCAGCAAACACTGCTGTGTCGATGTTTCTACAGGCAGGATTAGAGCCTGTGGTGGTGGCTGCAGAGAGAAAAGGCAGACAGGCTTTCTTTCCTGAAAGAGTTCCAGCTTCAGAGAACTTTACTGCATTCAGTTCTCTTCCGTGAGACCAGAAATAATGCGTAATAGCAAAAAATAAGTTACATCTGAGAGTGGGTATGAGTTCAAAGGCTTTTTTCTTATGGAAAAAGCTGGGAGCTCATCAGTATCCCCATGGAAGACAAGACTGTAAACAGCGACTTTAAAGAGACAAGTACTTCTTCACACAACACATAATCACATTGGGGGACTATTCACAGGATGTTGCAAAGGTCAGAAGTATTTAAAAGTCAAATGGTATTAGGCAGACTCTCAGAAGACAGGTCCATGAAGGACTGTCAAACCCAGTGGTCCTGCAAAGAAATTTGCTGAAGTGTATAGAGGAGAAGGACCAATCCTTAAATTACCATACTCAACCACTTTCCCTTCTTCCCTTCCAAATTACCTGCATCCAGTCCATATAGGAGTAATAAAGATGGGTAGTCTCCTTGTTCAGTTTATTGGCAGAGAAGGAGGGATACAGAGGTAGTATATCTAAGCGTGGAAATTCACTTAGCTGTGGGATAAGAAGGCTGAATGGAACAAGGTGTGCAGGGGAATAATCTTAGGATTCTTGCNCTTTAAGGTCCTTTCCAACACAAAGGTACCTTTGTTGTTGTCATAGTATCCATTCTACAGTTCTATCACTAAAGATTATCAAATACATTTTGTNAGAAGGCTGAATGGAACAAGGTGTGCAGGGGAATAATCTTAGGATTCTTGCTGCATTTTCATACAGGTCACCATTTTATTGCAGAGGTTTCCTGTAGGTCACAACAGACCACTGAAAATTAGACACAAAGCTTACCCAAGAGTGCGTACAAAGCTCAGCACCCTGAGTGGCCCCTGTACCAACCTTTACTTGTTTTCTAGGAGCTGAGACACTGGCACAGGTTGCTAAGGGAAATTGCAGATGCTCCATTTCTGGAAGTGTTCAAGGCCAGGTTGGAAAGGGCTTTGAGCAACCTGGTCTAGTGGAAGGTCTCCTTGCCCATTGTGGGGGCTTGAAAGAAAATGAACTTTAAGGTCCTTTCCAACACAAAGGTACTTTTGTTGTTGTCATAGTATCCATTTTACAGTTCTATTACCACAGAGTATCAACTAAGTT
>WEIV01008645.1:10838-26592 GCA_013390005.1 Calyptomena viridis | reverse complement strand
CAAAAACGCCAGACTCTTTTTCTTTTCTGGAAAAAAAATGGAAAAATTCTCTTACAGAGATTGAGGAAACCTGTGCCATGGGCTTTCACCTAGGATCCTTGAGACATATTCAAAACTTCATCCTGTCTTGTTCAGATTAAGTACTTAAATTTTAGCCTTCTGTATTGCAGGTAAGAGCCCAAATTAGCAGATGATGCATGATGGAGGAAGAATGGGAATGCTTTCAGTGACTACCTGAATTTTGTGTTACCAGTTCTTTCTCGCTCTGAGATTTGCTGATAAACAGGCTGGTTTCACATGGGTTTTGGATGTTTAGCACATTGCATACTCAAACCTTGAGTCTGATATTGTGAGTCAGGAAGAATTTGCAGGCTGAACTTAAAACAGTCTACATGGTCAGGCTGTCTCTTCTGGAATTTACTATCTATTAAATTGAGGTTCTGAAGAAAACCCACTTCATCCAAGAATAGCTAATAGACTCATAATGAGAATTTCAATATAAAAATAAGATTATTTCAAAACTAATTTCCATTTTGGTGGAAGACAGAGTAGGGTTCTGATTATTGCAGCTCCAAACTGCTTATAGAAGTCAAAAACTATTCAAAAGCTTTGTTAACTTCTGGCCCCAAAATCTTCCCCTAGCACACGTTAAAGGCTCCAGCCCATGAAAGAAAACTTAGCTGTTTGCAAACCAGAAATCATTGAGATAACTGCATTTCAGCCTCCCATGCTTTCCCACCATACTTTGAATCTCCACTACTGTTTCAAGCTTTCCTGGGGCTCCAGCTCATTGCAGTTTTAGATTTGTTTACAAAAAGGTCACAAACCTTTTGGACAGGACATTACCAAGTGCCTAGCAATTCTCTTACCAGTAGAAAAAAGGCTTAGTGGCTGAGACCAGAAAAGGGAGGGTTTGTTACTTTCTTTGAGCACTGGGTTGAAGCCAAGCAGTATTAATTCAACTGCTCATTCTCCTCTCTTGTGCCTGCTTCTTTCCAAAGCATTTGCCAAAAATGTGAGAGGATGTTATACCTATAGCTTAACTTATTTCCTACAAAGACCTCATGGGATTTGAACTTCTGTCATAAATCTGGAGCTTAAAGTTTAATAAAAAACACAGGAGTCCTTTATGTTATAGAAGAATCTCCCAGAAACCTGGTAAATGGCACTACACTGTCAAAGCCATGGTTGTGTATTTACTAAGATCAAATCATTGCTCACTCTGGTCACCAGGCAATACAAATTTGATTTGAATGAACCCTAAGTACATGCCTAAGTATTTGCTGAATGCATCAGAACATTCACCACTAGACTTATGCCAGCTTTGTGCTTTAGACCAGGTGTGGAATGGAGGGCAATATAATAGATAATTCTGGACAAATGAAAATTACCAAATACGATTTACCAGGCTCAACATTTTGTGTAAAGAAGGCCAGGTTTTGTCAAGGTCAGGCTGGAGAAGGCTCTGAGCAACATGAACCAGTGTGTGGCACCCCTGCTTGTGGCAGGGGGGTTGGAACTACATGATCTTTAAGGTTGCTTCTATCCCAGCCTTTCTATCGTTCTATGAAAACAGGCACTTGTATCCTCATAGAAATGTAGTAGGACTGCCATAGTGGACTTCACTCTTTCAAATACAATCCAGAAACACCAGGAGATGACTTAATTTGGTTTAGGATATCAACAGACACAAAGTCATTTAAACCTCTGAACTCATAACATCTTTGGTTGCAGAATCTTGAGTTGCAGCTAATTTCCCAAATAATATTGCTGCTGAGGTATGGCTTCAATATCTGTTGCTGTGTTTGAGAAGATTAATATACAACAAGGTGAAAATCTGTCTCTCTTTTCACTCTGAGTGGTGTTTTCATCATTCATCATGGGATTTCACTAGTCAGACATAACTGCAATTGTACATGCTCCACAGTCATTCTGACTGCAGAACACTATCCAAACATGAAAGAACATCTTGTTAATAATATCTGAGGTTCATGTTACTCTTTTCTAACAAAGATTTCAGACACGCATGGGCCAAGATTTTTTTAATTGAGTATTCTGCTGTGCTTATGTGACTTGATTCTCAAAAAAACCAGGGCATTTTGAGTATCAGACGAAGGCTGGGAGATCAAGAGTTGCTTTCTTCTTGTACCACCTTAAGCAATTCACGTTGACTTCCCATGGCTCATCTCTTCCTCAATAAAGTGAAGGAAAGGATACTTGCTCACTACTTACTAGCATTAAGTCTTAGTTAACGATTCGATTTGTGGAACCCAGAGGAGGGAAAATAAAATCCAGCTGCCTCTCAGTATTCTATGGCTATGTTCATTCTACAAAGGGCAGCAGCAATAAAAAATAGGGAAAAATATTGCCCCAAGCAGTGAAATGAGAAGATCTAGTTTGAGAAGACAAAAGGCAGGCCCTACCAAATAAGATGATACCATTTTTGCACAGGCAGTTTTGCAGAGGAAAACAAATTACTATGGGAAGTCACTTTGCTTCCTCCAACACAAAGGTGGGTGTGGAATCAACCCACCAGGATCCATGCTCATGTTTTCACAGAGACAAGATATTTCACTCTTCCAGTTTTCTCTTCACTCTGTTGCCATAACTATATGGGAAACACATAAAGCTATCTCTACTATTTAAACCCTTACATTTTGACAGAAAATTGGATGATGTGACATGCTGCCTTCCAGAACAGGCGCTGTCTATCACCTTGCTGCTAATCTCTGTGATTAGTGACCTGCAGTGTAAGTCAGCTATCAAAGACCACCTGTCCTGTTTGCTGTAAGCGCCTCCTAGCATATCACTTTGTGGTGTCACACTGTCTTGTCGGGTTTTTGATTGATGCAAGTTTGTCTTTTGAGCAGTGACTCAGAAAATAAATCGTCCCCTTGCCATTCATTGAGTGTGATTCTGCAGCGCAAAGCCGGTGTGGTTAATCAGAGCTCCAAAGAGCAACAAAAAGCAACAGGACTGAGAATGAGGAGGATAGATATAAAGGATAAAACATCATAAACAGGATTATTTGAGAGCCAACCAAAGCAAAAGCAGGACACAAAGAGCTGCAAATAAGTATTGCATTTGCTGCACTACTGCACCAGAACCAGAAAGCTGATTTTATTGTTCTGCTCCTTGACATACATGCAAGGGTGTGAGATGAGTCCCACACCTCTGAAAAATATGACTATTTCAAGGAGTCTGATTTTATAGGTTTTTACATGTGGATAACCCTTTTTGGGGTCAGTGGGATTTTTCTGAGTAGAATAAATAAAGCCTGAAGGATGTTCCTATTGTGAATTGTACTCCAGACCAGCTTGTAGCCCAGCTGGCATTGTATACACAGAGGGCTGACAAAAATAAGAATGGCTATTTCAATTCATTTGTCTTAAAAAAATTTGAAAGAAAAGGTTAAATTTGATATGTAATGAAGAGAGCATTATGATAAAAGAATCAAACAGAGCCAGAAACATTGTGTTATAGGACAAGAAAGCCCTTTCCAAATAGAAATGGTTCAGAGCAGGATAGCTTTGTGCTTTTATGGAGGTAAAAGGAGCAGAGGGATGGAAAGAAATCTATTAGAAGCCTTGTTTTTTTACATCCGATCCAGCAAGTTTATGGAAGCTTTTAAAATTATGAGGAGCAATCATGAGCTAAAGACGGAAAGAAACTGGTTGTTGAGTATGTAACTGAGACTAATGTGATTCTTTGTATTCGTTTTGTGCCAGAGAAGTCAGGAAAAATGTGAGGTGTTGATGGCACAGATGAAATTGTAGCAGAAGTGAAATCTAGACACAAGGAGTAGCAGATAAAAAATAATAATCTATCACAGAAACACTATGAAGCAAATTCCTTGACAATACAACTACACTGAAAGTAAGGTATCTAAACCATCTGGGAATTGGGCCATAAAACTGAGATGACAATAACTGCATGTCCATGGGGAGCTGCTGGAAACTTACTTAAGTCAGTTAAATGCAACAGTTCCTTCTTTAAAAAAATAAAAATAATCTTCATTATGCTTTTCGAAGGTGACCTTTCTAGTCAGAAAGCCAAGCCAAGAGGTTAGGGAGACAGAAATAAAAAGTTTAGAAGAGTTAAATTTATAAAGACATGAATGAATTGGGAATAGAAACAGTTACAGAGGAATGTTCATGTGGATGGTGCAAAGTTACAGGGCTATTTTTGATGAACTGTAGGAGGAATTTCAGTTTTTCAGCACCTTTCTTCACAAAAAGAAAACCCTTCATCTGGTGGGAATTCAGTCAATTTCCTCATGGTTTTTTGTCATTTCCTAAGTTGCAAGGTTACTAATGGTAATTACAGACCCTGTTTGTACCTTGTGGCTTTAACTGTGCAGAAGGGTTTTCTTGGCATGCATGCCTCTCTCACTAGAGGATTTTTAAGTGACTGACCCTCAGTAGGAATTGCCACAATATTCAGGAGCAGAGAGAAGCCACCTTTCCTCATTTCTTTCTTTTAGAGTAATCACTTCTCTCTAACATTTTGCTGTCTCCATCCTCCACGACAATAAACTACGATTTCAATGTTCATTATAAGGGGTCTTACTACAGGGCTGTTGTGACAGAGGTTGTTTTATTCAAAAGTGTAACAAAACTGGTTCTTCTAAGGATTTTACACAAACAAAGATGCTATAAAGGAGACAAACAGATTCAATAACAAGTGCAAAAAAAAAGTCCTAATTTTTCAAGCAAAAAAAAAAGCTTTTTTTTTGAAAAGAGGAAAACAGTGCACTGAAAAGCAATCACATACTCTATTTCTTTTAGGTCTCCAGTGTGAAAGCAGCAATATGTTTGATTGAATGCAAAAAAAACCCCAATATGTGGTAGAATTCTTACATGCTACTACTGGTCCTTAGCATAACACAATTTCCTTCACTATTTTTTTTATATTCAGGCCTCAGTTTTTGCATCCTTACTCTGCAAAACATTTAACATGTGTCAGTTTTAGACAATGAGTAATCTCATTTGCAATCACTGTGTCAAATTTACGTGAATTAATTTAAGTCAATGAGTTCAGTGGGTTTAAAAACATGTTTAAAAATCAAAGTGGTGCTTAAATTTCTGTGGATGACTTAAGTAAAGCTCAGTTATAAGAAACTCCTCCTTTCCCCCTCCATCCTCCCATTAATGTTCAATAGTTTTGATGCACTTTGCTGACAAATAGAATGTGTGAACTTCATCTGTCACCATCACTGGAATAGACTGGGAGAGAATGAAATGAATTTTTTTTTTATGGTAGTGTCTAATTTTTCAGGAAAGAATGCCACAGGAACTGTACAGGGTGTTGGAACTGGGATCTGTTATTGCAAACTTGATTTTGGAGATTAAAGGGACCAAAACCCAGTCAGAAGTTTTAGCAAAATCAGAATTGCAGAAATAGGGAGTGTGTCATGGTTTATCCTTATGAGTGTTCCAAGAATGTAACCTTCCTTTTCTTTGCCCAGCTGCAAGTGTATCTCACAGCCCTCCTGCAGCTCTCGCTCCTTTCTCAGCCTCTCTTCAACTCCAACTCCTGTGTTTGTCTAGTTGTGCTTATGTCAGACAGCTTGGCAAGTAAGGAATTAATAATAAAATGTTGTCTTCAGGCTTCAGTATTAATACTATGATTTATAGGTTTTCAGAAACTATGCTAAGAGTCTTCCATCCTTCACACACTCATAGTTTTGAAACCCACGAATGTTATATTACCACAGCCATTTAAACCAACCTGCAAAGCTCACAGAACATCCATCCTCAGCTACTGCACCATAGCTGTGTAAGGGCAGATGTCGATTAAACATTAGAAAGAAATTCTTCACTGTGAGGGTGGTGAGACACTGGCACAGGTTGCCCAGAGAAGCTGTGGATGTCCCATCCCTGTCAGTGTTCAAGGCCAGACTGGATGGGGCTTTGAGCAACCTGATCTTGTGGAAAGTGTCCCTGCCTATGACAGGGGGATTGAAGCTAGATTATCTTGAAGGTCCCCTTCAACGCAAACCATAATGTGATTCTCTGAGATCCAGGACACAGCATCTGAAACAAGGCAGGGGTCTGAGTCATGAAGGAGTAAGATTTCATTAGTACATTCAGGGTTTAGCCTTTCAAGAGAGAAATGCCAAGGGAACGCGATTCAGTCTTTGCCATACATTTCCATATGTATTTGCTATGGAAAAGACCAAGAACTGATAGGTTCTTTCTGAATCCCTTCCTTTCTGTTTTTAAATGCTGCTATTAAAAGTCTATATCCTAGAGTGGCATTTATAGACTCGATTTCTGTTCTCTAGTAGTCAGAAGGACTCAGTTCCTGAGAAGCTCAGCCCATAATTACAAATTTTCAATGTTTGGTTTGTGGGTTTGGTTTTTTTTGTCTCTCAGAAACCAGTTTAGATATTAAAAAACATATTTTACCATGTTGATGCAAATCATTGACTTTTTTTTTCCGTAACTTCTATAAAGTTTAATAAACTTCAAGTGAAAATACCATTTATAAATTATTTTGACAAACATACTTTTAACACATTTTATTTCTTTTATCTGTTTTCTCTGTATGCAGATATGTATGCGTTCATAGCACTGCATATATACATTGGTTTTCCCACAGTAATAAATTCCAAACCATGTTGTTACATGAAGCAGAGCACTATCATTTATTTACACTTTCTCAGCTCTGCTTAAGTTCTAATATATTTCCAGTTGAGTAAAGATGAGCCCTCTGAATAGGAAGACATTTTCATCCAATTTCCATCCATATCTCATCCCTTCATTCTTTTCTCTCTCCCCATTCCCACTTGCCTTCTTACACTATCTCAGTCTTTTGTTCATCCCTTCTAACCTCATGATCTAACAAAACACTTTTAAAACCACAGGACAGCAGTTTTCCAAAGTCCTCTTTATGCCCAAATAGAGCTATTTCAACATTACCTGATTTCCCAGAGATTAGGTGACTGATGAACACATGCCTCCTGGAGGTGTCTGAATCACTTCCCATGGAAAGGAGACACAGAATATCACAATCAGTTTCAAATTCCCAAGTGCACACCCAGTTCAGATGCGGGTTGCTGCATGCATGTGTCCTGTTAGCAATGGCAATTATTAAATGAGTCATACATAATTGAGATTTTCTTTTTATTGGTAATTGTTCTAAGAGGGGTTTCCTGCAATCCATTGAGTAACATCTCTTTTCTTCAGTGTGAGAGTGTACAAAGAAGACAAATTAGCTGCTGAGTCCCCAAAGGCATGAATTTCTTTTATAGTCTCTTTCAGGTTATTCCAATCTGACTACCACACAGACGTCATTATTTTAATGTTGAATACTCAGACAAGGGTGCCATGGATGTAAAAGAGAGGAAACCGTATCGATCTCTGACTCGGCGCCGTGACACTGAGCGTCGCTACACCAGCTCTTCAGCCGAAAGTGAGGACAGCAAGGCACCTCAGAAGTCCTACAGCTCCAGTGAGACCCTGAAGGCTTATGATCAAGATTCCAGGTTGACCTACAGCAATCGGGTCAAAGACATGGTGCACCAGGAGGCTGACGAATTCTGCCGAGCAGGTAGGTACTTTCCAGTAGATACAGCTGTGAGCAGCATGATTGAATCAGCTGAGAGCTGGAGCTGTGTGGGAGGCTACCCTTGAAGGACTCTGAGGCCAAAAGCAAGATATAAGAGAGAGATTTAAAGGAAGCAGCAAGGATCATCTTCATTGTATTGCATAGACATTGTATGCAGACCAACGTACTTAAGTGGCATACCCATAGCCCGTGTTCATTAATTAGTACTTATTAAGACACATTTTCTGTGTCTTAATCTTTCTGTCTCCAACAGCACTTTGCCACTTCCCACCATTAGACCAGATCCCCTGCAAACATGCTCTGCAATACTGATACGGTGTGGAAAGTTCCTGCCTGCTCGGGATACCTTTCACTAATGGAACTGTCGTGTGCCTGTTCTGTTATGAAGTCAACAAGGATGCTAAGGCAGAAGACAGTGAGGAGAGAGTGTCACTGTCCATCTACAGCAAAACTCAAGAAGCCTGGAGAAAGGGAGGCAACAGAGCTCCAGATAGAATGAACCATCCTTGGCATTGTACATGGCCTGAAGGCTATAGGTTTGATGTGGGGACATGCTCCAGTATTAGAGGAGTAAGGACTTACAAGAGCCTATTAAGTGAATCTGGGTCACAGTCTCTGTGAAGATGTGGAGTTTCAAGGGTCACCATGGGCTCCACAGTCCTAATAGAAATTCCAGATATTCTCTTTTTTATTGCTACCCTGAAGTCGGTGCAGTTACATTTTCACTGCTGCTGTTGCCTATGTGAAGTAGATTTCTAGCCCCTGCAAAGTCTCACCTTCATTTTTCTGTAGAGACATGAGTGTCATAGTTCAGAAGCCAAGCAGGACTTCATATAAATTATTTTTAGAAGTCCATGAAGAAAAGCACAAAATGGCAAAGTGAGTCAAATAGAGTAGGCAGCATTCCAAAAAATGAACATAAACTAACCAACCCACAGTGCTCCGAGCACATCCTCTGCAGTTTGGAGAAGCTGATTCCCCAAAGGGAATGCATATAATTGCACTCATTTAACTTGGGGTCTGCTTAATTTCACGCCTCAAACATCATGTACTTGAGGTTTTGGTGCAAGACTCATCTTTAAGGCACACATAAGCAAAATGTTTTGCAGAAGTATCTTTGTGCACATGGCTTTGGTGTTTGTATTTCAGGATAGCTGCAACAGGCAATGATCAACAAAAGTGCCAATAGGTGTTACAAGTAATACTGGGACATCATAGAAGTACTTTCCCTCTAAGCAACTCTGAAGTACTTCATCCTCTCCAAGGAATCTACGACGTTACAAGGAAAAGGAAAGCTTTTAAGTCATTGAGTTTGCTGATTTCGTGCAATATGTTCACCATGCAGGATAGATGTGAATTAGTCCAGGTCAGCAGTTTTCAACTTGCCAATCTATGAGGCCATGCAGGTCCACAGACTTCTCCTAAGAAGCCCACAAAAGATTACTTTTTTTTAAAAGAGAGTGTAAATTTACTATACACAAGTTCAAACTTCCCTAGGACGATTTTGGAATGTACTAAGAAACAGTAAAAATGACTGGTCTAAGTGGCAGAAATTAATTCAGAAGTTAAGATTAACCATGTCAGAGCATCAGTTCTACTTCTGATACAACACAGATTGTTCTGTTTCAAACTTTCTCCCAGTTTATCCTGGGAGTCCCAAAACTGGCCTAAAGGGTGTTAACAATAACCCCAGAATTTCTCTGCCACATTTTCCACTGGCAGTAAGCCATGAATGGACCTCAATTTGTGATGCTGCTTGGCCTCATGCCAACTGAAACCAAGCCTTATTAGCCTGCTCGACATCAACAAGGGAAAGTGAATTTCTCTCTTGCATTGGTTTGGAAGGCAGAGGAGGGAAACATTTCAAATTGACCAAATAAATTCAGTAAATAAACAAGTCAGCATTTAAATGGTTTTAGCTAGAGTGAGTCCCAGCAAACCTGCAAGTCAGCACAGGAGAAAATAGACCAGATCTGAATTAAAAAGTCTCAGATATTTATTATCTTCCTTTTATTGACTTGAGTTCTTCCAGCTTAAAAGGCAACAGTGAACATAGAACATGAAAATCAATGCATCTGCTTCTGTTTATTGCAAATAAATTTGATTTTCAGTTAATTGTAGCAGTCATTTTTCATAATTTATGAGCTGTTGTTACTGGATAGCATCAGTCATGCTGCACATTGATGTGCCTGATGATGCTGAGTGTGGCTTGTTTCAGGGGAAGGTGGAACTCACAGTCAGTGACTCAAACACACAAGCAAAACCAAAAGATGATGTTTTCCAATACTCTACAAAGGATGGTTTAAAAATTATTCTGGCCTTGCACATACGTCAAAACTGGAACAGAAGAGCATGGTGTTTGGAGAGATATTGCTTCTTTGTCTTTATAACTTAGGTCAAGCTAACTTGCTACCTCATGCTGTGAACTCATAGAGGACACTCTCTCAAACTACTCTTCAATTAAGTTAAACGGATTACTTTGCCACAAGCTTGCATGGGCCAAGCAAGGCCCTAGTGTTGGATGGAGATGTGAGCCCAAGCAATTTTTTCTGTCTACTCTGTTGGAAAGCTTTAATCTTGTTTGGATAATTTCAAATGTGTGAAGTTTATGAATGCTTTATGTACTTTGAGTGTTGTCAGCTGCAGATCTGTAACCACTTGAACCAGTTACTTCCTCCTGCCATCAAACAGTTCCTTCTCTGAGCTTTACGTGAAAATGTTGTCCAGTCCCACTATTCACCTTAGATTCAAATATCTCTTTTCTTCTCACTATGAACTGCAAAGTCAGCTGAATAAAAAAGTGTGGTAAAGTAGCATCTAGTTTAGGCCAGCTGTCATCTGGTGCATGTGTGCTCTAATACAAGGACCTTCCCCAAGAAGCAGGGTTCAAGGACAAGCCCAGGCTGTTTCCACAAATGTGAAACCACACTCTGGAAAGGCAGAAATCTGACTGTTTCTGTTGGTTACATATTTTCCACTATATGCTATTTAACATCAACAAATGGAAATGTCAAGAGAACCACACAATTGTGGGGTCTTGAGAAGGCAGAAAATGATAATTCAGTTTTGAATACAACCTTGAGACCCAGATTTGATGAACTGATTTCAATAATGAGTAGATATAAAGGTAGGTTTGTGCCTGAACTTTCTGGGACGTTGTGCATTCAGATTTATCATGTTGAAACATGTCTGAGCTACAAACACTGCTCAGTTCCTTAATCCGTCCAAGGCCTAGCATAACAGAAGCAGGGGTGCATTGAGCTGCATAAATGGACTATGCAGCTAAAGGCACTCGTGGGTGGCCAAAATCTTTTCAAGACATTCAGGGTTGAAAAATAAATGCATACATTAATAAATAAATGTGGATTAAAAATTGCTCTCCCCAGCCTCTTTGTGGAACTTTTCAAACAAAGTGTACTAATATTTGAAGCCTCATTCACATCAATTCAGTCTGATTTTGAAGCTCTGCAGGTAACTAGATATGAAGTCAAGAGTCACTTTCCAAGTTGTATTTTTAGTCAGTGAAACAATTGCATCTATTTGCAGCCAAATAACCTCTGCTGTGATTGTATCGAAATGAATAGCTAAACTGAGTCAAGGCGTGAGTGGTCAGCAAGGGGAAAGTGAAATTTCCAAAAGAAATTTAAATCCTCAGTATGTAATTTCAGGGATTTCAATGAGCAGAACTCCCCTAAATTGCCTATTGTAGTGAAGTTGCCAGGGGTATGGTAGGACTTTTGATCATTGCATGCCTCATTTTGCTTTTCTCCCAAGAAGATTACTTTTTGCCTCTCCTAAAGAATTCCACCATTTCTACATCCATCTTCGCTTTCAAATTTGGTGATTTCATTTAACATGCCCTGAGTTTTTGTCAGGTTCTGGAAGCAGGAATCCAGATGCTTTTTGGTCTTGGCATATGTGAAAGGAGGTTTTTTGTGAGGTGGGGTCCAGTCTCTTCTCCTGGGTACCAAGCAATAGGGTAATAGGAAAGGGTCTCAAGTGACACCAGCAGAGGTTGAGATCCAATATTAGGAAAAATTTCTCCACTAAAATGGTGGTCAAGAATTGGAACAGGCTGCCTACAGAAGTGGTAGAATCATCTTCTTTGGAAATGTTAAATAAGAGTGTAGATGTGGTGCTTAGAGACATGGTCTAGTGGTGGACTTGGAAGTGCTGGGTAATGGTTGGACTTAATGATCTTAAAAGGTCTTTTCTAACCTTAACGATTCTATGATTCTGTGGTCTAAGACTGAGCAAGACCACAGATGTGGGCAATCTTTGGTATGATGTTAGGACTTGGGGACTGCTGTGCCCCACATGAAGATAGAGAATGAACACTTCTGCCATTGACTTTTACTAGATAGTACTGTGACCTATTAAAGAATAACCAGGTTGATGTGTTTTCTCACAGGAGCCAACTTCTCTTTGAGAGACCTGGGTCTTGAAGACGTCACATCCACCCATGGGACTTTGTACCGGACAGATATCGGGCTGCCTCACTGTGGCTACTCCGTCAGTGCCGGATCAGATGCTGACACAGAGGCAGATGTGGTCATGTCACCGGAGCACCCAGTGAGGCTCTGGGGACGCAACACCAAGTCCGGTCGCAGCTCCTGCTTGTCAAGCCGGGCCAACTCCAACCTCACCCTCACCGACACAGAGCATGAGAATACTGAAACTGGTAAGTGATGACAACTCATGCGGTGTCAGCCTCGAGCTCTACCAGGAATGACTCTTTTTACCACTTCACCTTAATTTTTCTTAGGTTTTGTGTTGGAGGTTTTTTTTATCAGACTCAGTGAAAACACTCTTCTAACAGCCCCACGTTGTGGCCTTTTGTACTGTCCTACAGAGTGTTTGTTAATGAACTGCTGGAGAAGCTCCTACTTATTTATCACAGCGACAGAGATCATTAAGTAGTTGTAATACTCTCCCTGCTTTTTGAAGCAACCTTTCAGACACAAAGCATTTAAATCTCCCCTCCCCTGGCCAATGCTACTCTTTGCTATAGATTTTCAGGGCAGATAATTTCCTTCTTTTCCTTGCTGGTTCCTTGACAGGAGCCGTTTCATTTATGTAAATGGGCTGACTGCTCTCTGGAGGAAAACGATGGTGAAATATTTTTAGAAGCCTTTTTCTTTGTGCGAAATAAAAGCTGAAGGTCACAGATTTTTTTTATCTCTGTAACTTTGTGTCCCTATCTGTGGGGATTCCTGCATGCATTTTGTAGGTCTGCGAACCTTTTGGTCAGCAGTTCTGCCAAGCAGTGTAGGAAGGATAGAGGATTTTGATTCAATTGCAGCTTGACCCAGGAGTTCATCCAGCCCTATATGCCTTTGCGCCTTTAATTCAATTATAGCACAGTCTGCTTCTTAATATAGCTGCTGCATACAAGTCATCAGGCACTTGAGCTCAGTGCAGAGAGCTGATGTGAAATGACTGTATCGCTTGTTCTTTTCATGCTTTTTGCCACAGTATTATAGTGATAAATGATGATAAGTTTTCCTCTGGAAGCCATGACATGGTGAGACATACACCACCCACATGATTTTATGTTTAACTCCAACAAAATTACAGTAGAAGCTTATTAAGTTTCTGCTCAGAGATAATGATATATTAGGCAGAGTTCAAAGATAAATGGCCTTCTGTTTAAAGGACATACAGAAGAATCTTTTTAAATTATCTTTACTATATTTTTTTAATATTCTTAATGTAGTACCTTACAGGCAGACATACAGGGCTAGCTTATATTGTCTTCCTTCTCATCCTTGATGAAAAATCAAAGGGATCATTAGGGTCAATTAATATTTCACATACTCAATAGAAAACAACAGAAAAACCCCACCTTGCACTTCCATCCCATTCTTCTCTATCCAAAGCTCTCTCTTGTGCTTTCCATGGTGATGTGTAAGCAGCTGTGATCCTGTCCCATACATTTTTCTTTCCATGCCTACTCAGAAAAATGAAATACAGAATTTTAGTTTTCAGGGGGATTTTTTTGGTCTTGAGAAGAATTGCATTATCGGCTGGAGTCTTTTTCACTGGTTTCTGTAATGCTATCTATATACTTGCAAATGCAATTTCGTACCTACAGATCACTTACAAATGAAATTATATTAGCAACAACACATTAGCAACTTCACATGCCTTGAAAGGCTTTTCTGAAAGTAATCACAGAGGCAGTAATACTCATGTCGGAACGGAGAAAATATTCAATTCCTCTTTCCTTAAATTTAATGACACACTAACCATCATTGAACCATCATTTCATAGCAATTAGAAAATGGGAAATGAGAAATATGGAGAACATACAGTGCTGTACAAGTGTAGGAGTTTCTTTGGGCCATAGACATCTTAGATGTTGAGTATTTTGAATGAGAAAGGCTATATCATAGTCAAAAATAGAAAGTGTGTGTAGCACAAATAAAATCTAGATCACTATGGTGTCTAGTATGCAGTTGTATTGTTCATATTGACAAAAAAGAGGTGGTGGGACTTGAGGGAAAATATTAACTTGAGGGAAAATGTGCTAGTGGTAAGCTTCATCTAATGCTTAGAGTTCCCTGTGAAGATGTCATAGACATCAGCCGCATTAAGGTCCGACAAACTAGTCCAGAACTGAAAGAAAGACATATCATTTCAATATAGGATTGCAGTTGAATTGGTGGTATAAAACATATCCAAATGTTGCAAGGGAGAAGGAACAGAAGGATTAAGAAAAATCTTAAATATACGCAAAATTTGAGCATTTTCTTTTGTAATTGCTTGGCAGAGATAAAGGTATGGGAAACCTTGTGCACAAAAGTCTCACAGCCTGAGACCTACTGTTGGGGAAAATGAAACCTAAGATCCTCTGAGAAACTATGTGTTGCAAACAGAAAGGTTGTTCTGTGTTTGCTCCCTCTGCACATAAGCAGTGTTACTCTGGTCTGCTATCACACAGTCTATTTTGAGAAAACACAGATTTATAGCAGAAAAGTTTTCAAGAAGACATGAAATTCTGCTAATGGCAACATAAAGTAACGTAATGCTATGAGTCAGTTTACAGGATATCTTTATGAGTCAATATTAATTGTTGACAGTATTGATAGAAGTTATAGCCTTTAGCTGAAGTCAATATGGACTTTATGAACCTGACATCAATAGAAGATTTCATGAGGCCCATTAAACTAACTTTTCCAATGAAGGTCAACATCAGCAATTTTATTTATTCATTATTTATCCAAAATAAACAATCGGGATTTACTTCTGATGCTTGTAAAGCCAAAGTTGTCAAAGCAGAATTCTACCAAGACATTTGTTGTGTTCTTAGAAAAGCAGAGGTCTGGCTCCCTTGAAAAGTGTGTGTGTTTTTATTTCAGGAATGGTGATGCGTTGAAGAAACAGATATGCTGCTCAGAAAGTGCAGTCACAATCCATGCCTCTGTCTTTTAGAAAGCCTTTGAAATGCCCTAGTTCCATGGCGTATTGCAGTTCGTAAATCCCTTGCACAAGCAGGTGGCATGGAAAGCCGTCATCAAAATTGTTCCCAGGTTTCACAGAATCCCGCAATGGTTTGAGTTGGAAGGAACCTTGAAGATCATCTGGTTCCAAACCCTTGCCGTGAGAAGGGAGCCCTTCCACTAGAAGGTTGAATGTTTCTAGGAGGCTGAATGCTTTTATTAGGTTAAGAGTTTGTTTTCAGTGAAGAGTTGAGTTATAACTCTGGCATTCCCCTGAGGTCAGATCCTCCACACCCAATCAGCCACAACAGCTTCCCCTCCAGTGGACAATGGATAGTCACTTTGCAGAGTGAGTGAATAGAAAGGACAGCTCAAATTGCTGCACCTCGTCTGGGGATAATGTAATCATNCAGCTTCTTAAAGAAGCCTCTCTCCTAGCCCCCCCAGCTAAAAAAAACTCTAGCTACTTAAAACCACAACAGATGGGCAAAAAAATACCTTCCCATGCCAAAACAAACCCAAAAATGGAAACAAAAACAAACAAGCAAATAAACCGCACCAAAAAAACCAACAACAACAACCAAAAAACTAAACCGCTTTTTCCTCTGCCTTCAGTGTGATAATGAGCTTACTGTTTTACTTAGCACTATCACTGTAAGATTACTTTAGACCTGGGTCAACTGTATTTTGAAGATTTGTCTTTGTGAAAGTGGAGTTGCAGCCCTTTTTTAAAAAAAAAA
>WEIV01008644.1:24086-130147 GCA_013390005.1 Calyptomena viridis | reverse complement strand
CAGAAACTTAAGATATAACAAAAATTATATTTAAAATGTGAGGAATTATTATTTCATCATTAAATAAACATTGTTTCATGTTTTTGTGACTTCCCAGAGAACTTTACTTCAAGACCATTACTATTGATGACTTAGACAAAATAGTAAAGAGATAGTGAATTCTATATTTAAAATCAAAAAATTAATGGACATTTTTCAAAGGGAAAAGGAAGGCTAATTATACCAATCAAACAAAAAAAAAAAGTCAAAAGAAAGACTGAACAAAACATTCTGGAGTATTAATCTGATAAAAGCTAATAATAAAGACATTTCAAAGCAGATGGAAGAATCCCGAGAGGTAACAAGGATGCCAAAACACTGAGATGCAAAAGGACTGATGAAAAAAAAGTTATACTGTGTAATTTGAATTTCTTTGGGGTTTGGGGTTTTTTGGGGGGAGTACTGGTTTTTTTTTAAATCATTTTTTAAAATGATTTCTAAACTAAATCGCTACAGCAGATATTTGGAGGTTTTCCAAACTAATGTTCTTGTTCAAATACATATCAGTTTCCCAAACTGATATTACAATATAAAAGGCCTTAGAATAAATACAAACAAAACCCACTGGGATCAGCAAGTATTCACCCAATAGCTCTACAAGAGCCAATCCACAACTGCTGATGTTTTAAATGAACACCTCTGCCAGAGTGGAAAACAATAAAACATCACACACTATTTTTAAAACAATTAATCACATGAAACCCTAGGAGTTATATAGACCCTTATGAGCAAACTCATACAAGCTGTAACAGGGACTAGAATTTTTAGCCTCGTGAGAACCCTGCAAGCTTTAGAGTGAAGACGATACTTCTGGCAGACAGATGTACCACCCACAGATATTAGACTTCTCTGAAAAAGGAAGAAAATGAGTGGAGGGCAGAAAGAGGCAAGGAGGAGAAGGTGGAAAGACCTGTTGAAACAGCTTCAGCAAGATCCCTCATCAAAGATTCTTATCAAAAGGTAAGAATCTTTGTATCTTTTCATATCTTAAAAGAAACTGGATTGTTAAGGCACAAGAAGAAACAAGAATCCTTTCTCATACTAAAACATGAAGGAAGGGTATCAATACTATGGTCTCTCTTCTAATGGATTTGTTAACACTGGACATTGCACGGCCTATAACAAATTTTAAGGCAAAGCAAGGTGGTAATTGGAATGATTATATAGTTCTAGATGACACCAAAATCTATAGCTCACTATTCTCTGTGATCATAGGGTATGACATCAGGTGAATTTC
This sequence comes from Calyptomena viridis, assembly GCA_013390005.1. NCBI lineage: Eukaryota > Metazoa > Chordata > Aves > Passeriformes > Eurylaimidae > Calyptomena > Calyptomena viridis. The sequence goes on along the minus strand of WEIV01008644.1, from coordinate 128,871 downwards.
AACATTAATAACTGCAAAATAAGCACTGCAAAATAAGAAGAAAATGCACACAAGATGCACAGTCCTGAATTCTAACTTACGTTATCATTAATGAAAAATATGTGGTTATTTTCTGGACACTAAATCATGGCTCAGTAGCAGTCCAAATCACAAAGAATACTAGGATCCGTTTTGAAAACAACACGAGATACAACATTATAAAATAAAGCAAACTAAATGAAAATTACTAAGCAACAGTGTTGCTTTATGCAATTTTTGGTTACAAAAGCCAAAATTTTCACCTGGTTCAATTGTTCATGCAGACTTTCAAAACAGGTCACACTGTGCAGCTCAAAATGGATTTTCCTGACTAGTTGCAGAACCTCCACCCATGGACTTCTTTAAGACACAGCTAGGCAAAGTTCCCACTGATCTATCTGATCCAGAGTGCTTCATGGAGCAAAAGTTTTAATTAAGGCAACATTCCGAGATGAGTTAGAATCGTCCTTTCTGAGGGTTCTGAGTTATTTCAAGAACTCTGATGCAATTTGCATCTACACCTGAACATTACATTTTAATATGCAAAAACATAGGCTTAGTTTTAAAAAACCTAAAGTTATGCTCACTTAATGCCCTTTACTCATATTTCTATGTTGGGTTTATATACATATATATATATATACACACATTTATTTTTATTTCCATATATACTAGAAATAAAATCAACTGGAATTACAGCACAATTTCACAGATGTTGTTGGCCCTTCAGGTCTATTTTGTTTGTTTGCTTTTTCCATACCTTTGAGCAAAAGCTATTTAGCTTCTATAAACTGATTTGGCAATCCTTTAGCAAATAACTCAATCAGCATATACATTTTACATTTACTTAGAAGAAAAATGTCTAGTCTGTTGCTAATACGGGTAAAGAGAGATAAAGATACCACATCCCAGCTCAGAATATACTTAATACTCTATGTGGAAGGCTTTCCATCTTTCTGAAGGCATTAAGTGTTGTAGTTTGTACTGCTGCCTCAGCATAGGTTCAAGGCATACATTTTGAATTGTTACAATTCTTTTATACATTTATAAGACACACAGCAAACAGTTGAAACCTATGCAGCCTCTGTAACCAGACTGATTATGTGACAGATTACAGTCCNATGTGACGGATTACAGTCCTCAGCTTGTTATAAAAAGCCAGACAAGAATTGAGTAAGACCAGCTCTCAGCATATACAACACAACTAATGAAGTGGTAATTTATTGTACAGCAACTTAGTACATATTTTGATCAACTAATGAATTGAGAATCAGTAATACCTTTAATACTAAAACAGATCCGTAAGAAACTATCACATAGAAAAATGTAGGCAATTAGTCAATATCAGTATTAACTTGTTCCCTTTTTCCCCAAAACAGTCACAACTACAAGTTCTAAGTGTTATAAAAATCACTTTTAAGAATCTGAAGGCAATTTTGCAACTGATATTTAGAGATTTTATTTGGCTGGATCTTTTAAGGTTGCTTTGCTCAATACCTGACAGGAACACAGTAATTCCTTCCCGTCTACCAACACCACCAGTCATCCAAAGTCCGGATCCATTACCATTTAGTTGACTAAGTGATAGAAGACTGCAGTTTGATGACACACAGCACCCTGAACATAACCATCTCTGATGTCTCTAACTGGATGTCAGCACTGAAAAACTTGATCAGACCCAAGTCCTTCACCCATAGAAACATTCTCTTATTCAAGACAGGCACAAAAAAAAAAAAAAAAAAGGCAAGATTAGAATTAGGATACAGAGAAACATGATAGCAATGCTATTGAGTAATTAAATATTACCAGCAGTAGCCTGACAACATAAAAATTACCAAAAGAACCCTCTTGATTAGGCATAAAACCGTATGAATTTTAAGTCATTATTTTACTGTCAAATTCAAGACTGGATCTTCATAAGCACAGATTTGTCAATATGTAGTTCCAGAACCACCTTAGTTATTTGATTTTTTAATGAATTTAGTACTTTTTCTATTTTTATTCTGCACTCAAACTGATTTAATACCTTCTAAATTCATGTAATCTATAACTGTTTTTCCAGCTTATAAAATGAAGGTAAATACAGCAATTATAGTGCTTATGCTGTTACAAGCTACAAAGTTGAGACTGTGATGCTTCTGTCATTCCACTGCATAGAAAAGCCAAATCTACCGTCACATAACAACCAGTTCTTTGCCAAAACAAAAGGAAACATTTAAAAATTTGAAACGTGAAGCACAGCAGGAAAAAGTAAATTCCATTAGCCAAATCAAAATTCAGACAAAGGAAAAACAGCTCCAACATAAACACAACCATGAGTTAACCACTATTTTTTCTCCTCATAAAATAATCATTAAAGTATTTGTTACTGCTGAAGTCCATAAATTGTTTTTAGAAGTATTTCCTAATCACCAAAGTCGACATTTTTATTTCAGCCTTCTAAACCTCAAAGCTAATATACGGAAAGTAATTGAGTTTATCATCAACATTGGATAAAAAATTCTGCAAAACTTAATTGTATGTTTTGAGATTTTGCCTTACCAATAACAGCTACAAAGGCAAAGATCTCTGTAAATGCTCTCCTTTCTAGTCTGCCTCTGTTTTGTTCATTTTGTCTTCAAGTAGTTACATTATAAGTAAGGTCATTATTTTTCAATGTTTTTAATTAACCCATGAGGATGATCTCTTTCCTCATTTCTCTAAATAAACACACATAGCACTTCTAATGGTGTAAGGGTCCATTTCTATTTCTTTCCCTTCCTTATCTTTCTCTTCCCCATGGATGTAAACAGTTCTTATTGAACTGAAGGACTGCAGAAGAAAACTAAGCTTATCTCGTATAATATTATGCAGGAAGGCACGTAAGATACCAGGGCTTTACAACCAAGATATGACATGACAGCCTTCAAATGGGTAGTTCACATTATTCTCATAGAAAAGATCCACAATATAAATACATTTCCTTGAAAGTACACCATTCTCTATGTTGCTGTAGTATTATTACACTCATATGTATAGGATTTCTGTTCTAGCCTATAAGTCATAAAGTAATTTATCTATTCAATGTTATTTTTATTTTCAGTATTGGACACACATTAATCATACAAGCAAAATAAATTTGCCTAAATACACTTTGTAGAGGAAAATGCAGAAGTAGATGCTGAAATCAGGTGTTCGTTCCTTGGCCACACCTTAATCATTACTGTCCTTCAAGTATTACGGACAGGTATAAGAGGAGATTATAGTTTTTAAATATATGCAAACTTGAATTTCCTAGGCCTCTGTTTTTTAAACTACACTGCTTCAAATCTTTCAGCCTTTCCCTAAAATGTCATGTTATTTTCTAGTTCTCTACTTATACCTCTCTTTTTTTTCTTCCCTTCTTTCACACAGTGCTGTACCCAAACTGGACACTAACTCCAGCTAATGCCTTACAGCACTGACGAAGGTGAAAGAATCTTTCCAGGTATCTTGCAAACACCATAATTAACAATCAGAACAGCTGCTTTCTATACCTCATTCCACAGCATGGTACTGCACCATACTCTGTATGGTATATAACAAAATAGAAAAAAAGAACTCTCAAAATATTTTCCTGCAGAAATGCTTCTCATGAATATCTCATACGATATGCAGGTGACTAATCCTACTTACACCCACAAAATAATCTGCATTAAACCTATTGAAATAGATTGGTTTTGTTTCCTTTCCATGCCATATCCTTTTCAAAGTTAATTTTAAATTCTAAAGACTTGCCACTGAAGTGCTTACAACCCTTCGGGTCAGACATTGTCTCATACTGTAAGTAATCCCTCATCTTACAAGCAACTGTGTCTGCTGTATATAAACTACATTTTGTCTTAAGTACCTAAAAAACCCCAAAAGCTTCATTAAAGAAACAAGACAGTAAAGCTTTTTCCTTGTCAAGACTTGTCATGCCTTGTTTTCTAAATTTCTGTTTGTGGTTGCTTGTCATCCTATTATGTTTGTCTATAAAAACATGGAAAATTATTAAACTGTTTACAGAACACCATGTTAGCTGAGTGTTTTAAGATTCTTGTTTTTACAGGGGAAAAAAATCTAAAGGAACAGGTAACAACAGCTAAAGCCCATGAATCTTTTCTCCCACTGTTCTTCCGCTGCCACATTTACAGAAGTGTGAAGTGTGAATCATTCAATTTTTCATGAAGTGAAAAGCAGGCATTTGGGAAGTAATCTTGTTACCCAAATACAGGCACACAATCTTAACCTACTCCTGGATGGAAACAATGCAGATGAATAGATCAAAGATATAAAATGAGAAAGGAAGAGTATTTCATACAATAAGACTCTGTCTTAACCTGTTCCTCATACTTCTTTAATATAAGAGGACAAAGAACTATGTTCTGGAAAGAAAAGCCTATTTTTCACTTCTAATTAATGAAAATTTAAAGAAAGAAAAAAAAAAAAAACACCACGAAACACTCATCAAGTTTTGCCTCAAAAGATTTGCCCTACTGTTCAGATTTTGGAGAACACCTGGTGATTTAAACTTTCCCTCTTGTTAACATAGAGTCTAGCCAATAGCAATTAAGTCCTAGCATTCAAGTATGACATCTCAAACTCAGCTGATGTCAGCTTTGTCAGTCTGCCTTGTGGTGTTTATCCCAGGTCACATCTTTCATTTAAATGCTGATAGTTACCACTCATGTCACATGCCAGACGAAAGTGTACAGACATGAACTGTAACTTGTTCCTGCACATGACACCACTTCAGTGACAGACACCTTACTGATACTTCCATATTCAATGACTCAGTCATACGGAATCTTAAGGTGAAAAAAGGATTTACTTTCTACAAGGGTAGTTTCTCACAGACATTGCTTCACAGTGGGGAAGCCTCTCACCAACAACTGCTAGAGGCTTTAATTGCATAGTTTGCATGCAAGCTACCGAATACAGGCACAGTATTCCTATAAATAGACCAGATTTATTCCCCAGAGACAGCGTGTGTTGATTTGAGATGGGTTACAAAGGTTAACCTACACATGATTTGGCATCAGAACTTGGATGCGGTCTATTCTTGTTGTGGGATGGCAGCCAAGTAGCTGCTGGCAGCATCCTACAGCAAAATTTTTGCTATGACTAATTCAGGTGACTGTACCAGTACAATAGAGAAGAATGAATATATCTTTCCCAGGGGAAAAAAAAAAAAAAAAAGGAAACTATGCCTATCCACAGTAGTGAAATTCAGGGCAAAGATTATGTGGAACCTCTCAGTGGCAGTCCCAATCCTTTCTATAGAGCCAAGGTATGCCTTTGCCATCAAAAGAGCAGCTTGTAGGTAATTCAAGCAGCTAAAACCACCTATAGTTACAAAAGGTAAATCCATTCCTTTCCTTCATTTAACAAAGCAGTGTATTTGTGCTATAAAAATATCTTAAGCTTGTAAAAACACTTCTGCAAGCTTGTTTAGGCAATTCAGCACACTTCCCCAATCCTAGTTGCTGCAAACTCTCAGGAGGTTACTGCTTTTAACTGGAAGTACAGGGGCTTCACAACTTTCTTAAGTACATTTGTCAAGCTTTTAAATCAAGATTCATGAAATAGGATGGTTCTAACCTTCCCTCTTGCAGCCCACAAAGAAAAATGCTTACTTGTTAGCCCAAGCTGTGTTAGAGTAAAGGGCTATTCCGATTCTCATTCTTCTAAAACCACAAGGGAGTAAACTAAAAGCAAGTTTATTTCAGCATAGTCCAACAGCTTTGCACTGCTGGAGATAGGCAGCTGTATACTGATATTCATCTCCTTCTGCTAAGTACAAGATAACACCACATTATGGCAAAACCTTTCAGAACACAATATCCCAATTTTACACACAGATGCAGCATTCATGAAGATTTATCAATTCGTAAAGCCAAGAAACCCTAAGCATAAGAGTATTCACATGTACAGAGAAAATGTACAGAGAAAAACTTCATAGACAAAACTAAGCTAGAACACCACAGAAGGACTTCAAACAATAAATAAGCAAAACTCTCAGAAAAACCTTTTTCATAAATCAAATAACACACCTCAACATCTCAAATATGATCTTCACAGAGTGTCCCTGCTTGCACCTTTTCTTCCCTTTACCCACTGGGTGCTAAATTGCCTTCCCTCCACCCCCTACTCCCCCAAGAGATGTGAAGTGCAAAAAAGTTTAACTGCTAATAGAGAATAATTGTGTCTATTTTGACCTGCATTTTGCTCAGTTAAAAACTGAAAGTACTCAGAGCCCAAAAGTTAGTCCACTTTTTCCAGATTCATTACCTTTTCACATAAACCTTGCTTCCCCGTATTTAGGAAGAGATGTACAGCACCAGAGCAGCTTTCAAAAGAGCCAAACAACATTTCTCAGACTCTAATGTTTCTCTGACATTTTAATTCTGCCACCTGTAACTTTCAGCTTCCCATCCAGTATTCAATGTGAAATTCAATTCATTTTTATACAATTACAACCGAGATAACTCCTAGCACTGGTTGAAAACAATTACAGAACTGACATATAAGAATTTGTATGCTCATTGTTGTGACCTTACTTCCACCTGTCACAACCTCAATTCAGGTAATAACCCTAAGTTTTGGAATTGCAGTTTTGTATTTCTCATATAGAGGTAAAAACACAAACTACACCATCAAAGTACTTGCCATAATATAATACAGATGACTTACAATTTTGCAGGATTTATGAACTTAATGTTTGGTAGCCTTATTCCTACCATCGTTAGCATTTTCTAAGGCAGTCGCAACAACCGCATACTTTTTCTGTATGAACTTTGACAGTGTAAACACACCCAGAAAGCTTAGCAGTACAATTATAACTGTTTACTCAGAAATTAAACTTTCACATTTAATCCGTCTTCAGTGAAAATGCACTGCAATATACTAACTCGAGGATTTGTTCCATTTGCAATTAAACGTTCATACATATCTGCTACTATCTAAACAGTGTAACAGCATTCATGAAAACTCACAGCATAGTGAGCTACAAAAAATTTGGCACCAAGCTGTGGTGGGCTGAACTCAGCTGGACACCAGATGCCCTCTAAAGCCCCTCTATCGTTCCCCTCCTCAGTGGAACAGGCAAGAGAAAATACAATGAAGGGCTTGTGGGTCAAGATAAGGACAAGGAGAGATCACTTAACAATTATCATGATGGGCAAATCAGAATTGACTTGAAGAAAAATTGCTTTGTTACCAATCAAATCACAGTAGAGCAATAAGAAATTAAACCAAACCTTAAAAACACCTTCTGGACACCCCTCCCTTCTTCCTGCCTTGAATTTCTCATTTTCTCTACCTCCTTTCCCCCAGAAGCACAGGAGGATGGAGATTGAGGATTAAGGTCAGTTCATCACATGCTGCCGCTGCTGCTCCTTCCTTCTCATACTTGTCCCATTCTCCAGTGTGGGGTCCCTCCCACAGGAGACAGTCCTACACAAACTTCTCTAACAAGTCCTTTCCACAGGCTGCAGTTCTTCACAAACTGCTCCAGCACGGGCTCATCTCTCCATGGGGCGCTAGGTCCTGACAGGAGTCTGCTCCAGTGTGAGCTTCCCTCGGGGTCACAGCCTCCTTTGGGCATCCACCTGGTCTGGGAGGAACAGGGGTTCCCCAAGGGCCATGCAAACTGAATAAACAAGCTGTCATATTTTAAGTCTAAATACTACAGAATTGTAACAGGGCATGTTACATGTTTTTACAAATTAAAAAAGACAATGTTTGCAAAAAAATGTTACATTTTCTTTGTATAAATAGCTGTAGCTTTCCAAGTTTCCTACTTTAAAAAGAAATTTATTTACCAGGTAATGATAATCAAACATTTTCAGTTCAGACTGAAGATTTTAGCTTCCCCAGGGAACTGGAACGTTTAGACATTACAGAAACATTCCAAAAATTAAGGTACTCCTGTAATAAGGATCTTGAAATCTTCATGTCTTCAACTGAAAGAGCTCTCTCTGAAGGTACCTAGTAGTGCTATGTGAGAAATCATCAGCTTCCAGCTCAGACGCACACCAGACTCCTGTAAGCTGTGTCACACCTGGCAGCCCTTGGTCTCAGCCAGCATTAGACACCTGCCTGTCAGGTAATGCAACAGAGCCCTCGCGCCTACAGGACTTGGCACTTGGCTCACACGGGCACACTGCCTGCTTCGCTCACAATGAAAAAGCAAAGCCTCTGCCACAGCTGTCATCTATAAAAGAGCGATAACAACATCTCTCTGCCTCACAAAAGCACCGCAGGGAAAATTGAATTTGAGGTGGGAAACATTCAGAGACAGAACTGGATATTTTTATGAGCAAATTTTGAGTCTTTTTAATCAACAACTAAACATTTGAAGAAACACGGTTATTATACCCTGTATTCAAAAATACTGCAAAGATCGCACACACACAAAACCACACTCCTTCCTCTGTTATCTTCCTCAACATACTCCAAGGAAATGCCACACAAAAAGAGCACATTTATTTTATATACAGTGATATATTACATTTGATGCTATAATTAAATACATAATTAAAAAGCAAAATCAATTAATATTGTCCACTGTGGTAAGAAAAAAATAAACCACTGGACTGTATCAGACATCCATCTTAACTATGGCTAAACTATCCAGAAAACAACTACTACTTTAAAAATGGCTCAGGTGAAAAGGAACATTATATGAACTACCACTGACCCTCTGAACTAAAAGGTGAAGCAAATAACAAGAACTCATCCATAACTCCAGAGCCTCAAATGCACAAAGCAAGGCTTTACACTTAAAAAAGCATAAAATCATTTTGGTTGGAAAAGACCTTTAAGATCAGAGTCCAACTGCAGACCTAATGCTGCCAAGTCCACCACTAAACCATATCCCCAAGTGCCACATCTACATGTTTTCTAAAAACCGCCTGCTCTAAGGCTTGACCACCCTTTCCTTGAAGAAATTTTTCCTAATATCCAATCTAAACTTTCCCAAGAACAAATTGAGGCTGTTTCCTCTTGTTCTACAACTTGTTACCTGGGAGAAGAGACTGACTCGCACCTGGCTACAACCTCCTTTCAGGTAGTTGTAAGAACAATAAGGTCTCTCCTGAGCCTCCTTTCCTCCAGGCTAAACAACCCCAGTTTTCTCAGCCCCTTTTAAGTCGTGTGCTCCAAACCCTTCATCAGCCACATTCCTCCTCTTTGGATACACTCCGGCATGTATACATATATACGTAAATAAATATATATAAATAAAATCTACACAGCTAGAAATGGGAAAAAGCAATCTGCAACTAACTAGTGCCATCTGAACAGTTCTGATGAGATTCAGTGACCCTTTCTGCAGAGGGTAGGATGGATATTTGAATCTGAGTGAGTCACTGCCCCATTTGCAATCACCACAGCAATTTATCTTTCTTATCTTGGACACCTAGCTTAGAAAGAGATGAATGGTCTTCTGGAGGTAATTATTTCTGTAAATTTAATGGAGACATAAGAGTAATCAGCTTAACATCGGCATCTAAATTTTAGACAATTAAATTTGGACAGAGAATTAAACTTGTGTCTACTGTTGGAGCATAACTCCAAGACTACACAGTCCTGACAACAGGCATCAAGATGAAACTACACTTTGCAAAGCACAGGCTAATATTTACCTACTATTTGAATGCAACTGCAAGAAAAGCTTTCAGCATGTCAGAGAAGATAAAGTTTCTGCAAAACCAACAGAATCGTAACACTAGAGAAAAGAAAATTCTGTCCTCAGAAACAACAATTGAAAACATATATATACACATATTAAAAACTCTTCTGAGAATCCTAAGAAATTCCTTAGTTTCCTGAGTATTGATGAAAAAGTTCTTTGGAGGAACTAAACTTGTCCTCTTTCCTCTAATAGGAAGACAGAAACAACTACTATGCAGTCAGTCTTGTACAGGACTTACCCAAGAAGTTAACAAATCATTTTATCATCCTCCACCAACGACTGAACTTCTTGGCTCACAAAAACGATACAGATTGATCTGGATGATTTTAGGGAAACTGCTACTTCCAACACTGCATTAGTTTTACACCTAGAGCACTAATGGCTGCCATAGATTCCAGAAAAATGCAGAAGGGAGATGCTGTAAGTCAAGATGACTGAATGATGTTCCTTCTGGAAATCACCATTTCCAAGCACACACAGAACAACTCTCACAGCCAATAGCACAAGTACAGCCATAAACTGTGCGCAGTCCAGTGTAGAATATTTTGCCACCAGAAAGCAAATGACTGCTTCAATATTAAAGAAAGAAACCCCTGCCAAGCAAATAAGGCACATAACTGTAAACCTCTAAAAGTTCACTAGTTCAGATGTCTGCTTTCAAATAAAAAAAATTGCTATTAATTTTTTCACTGAACAGACACCTCCATAAATTTCTGGTTTGTGTAACTCAAACTTGCCACAAATGGTATGCAGACAGTTCACAGTAGCAATAATGCAAAATCTTACAATCTCTACTCTGTTTCATCCTATGTGCACTACAAAAAATTCTTCCACCTTGCACTGCCTCCTAGCAGTTTTCTGAAGTTGATTTTATAACTGGAGTTTCCTATGTAGATAGAAAATTCAGGAACAGAAAAATAAAGCTCTCAATAATTTATCAAATAGCTCCAGGCTAAAACTACAGGTTGCTTTCAAAACCTATTTATTACCACACAAAAATTGTATTGAAGACACGCAAAGACGATACCAGAAGAGAGAGAAAATATAAACATTAAAGGTCAGACTGAGGTTACATAAACAGTATTTTTATGTGTATTTACTCATACCACTTCAGACATGGAAATGCCATAATACGCTGTAACTCTTATCTTCAATAGCTACTATTTGCAATCCACACTAAATACAACATTATGCCACCCTTAACACTTTTATTTTTGGTACTGTTGTAAGGATACTGTCATCACAGAATCCAACAATATGAACAAAATGAAATAATTAAACATGCCTTCAAGGGCTTCTGTAAGTGAGATGACATTACCTTCCTTTCACAAAATAGAATTAACCACAGTCAAATTTTAGTTAAAAGCATGAAAAAGACAATAATTACTTTGAATGCCTTGCTTGAAACATCTACATTATTTTTGTCTGAGTAGTTAGCATTCTGACACAAATTTAGACATATGCACTGAATGTGCAATCCACTCTTCTGACTCCAGGTTCTCTCATTGCTCTGCCTTCATCCCTAGTAAGAATTCCCACTCTTTCACTTCTTAGCCTTCTCTATACAAAGCAGTCTCTAGCTTTCCCTACACAAAGCAGTCTTTTCTCACTCGCCATCCAAAAATAAGGAGATGATCAAAAAACTGTTAGAGAGACACTCAATAACACGAACATAGAGGCAGACAAAAAGCAGTTTGGTAAGCGTGCTCAGACAAAGCAACATGCCATCTGGCTTCCTATTTTTCTATTTTGGCAACACCAACCTAAGCGGTGCAGTTGTCACACCTGAGGGACAGGACACCATCCAGAAGGACAAGCTTGAGAAGTGGGCCCATAGGAACCTCATGAGGTTCAACAAAGCCTAGTGCACAGTCCTGCACTGGGGTCAGGGCAACCCCCAGTATCAATACAGGCGGGGGGATGAAGAGATTAAAAGCAGCCCTGCCGAGAGGGACTTGGGAGTGCTGGTGGATGACAAGGTGGACATGAGCTGGCAACATGCTCTCATAGCCCAGAAACCCGACCATGTCCTGGACTGCATCAAAGGCAGCGCGGCCAGCAGATCAAGAGGCCAATCATGTCACTCTGCTCCGCCCTGGTGAGACCCCACCTGGAGTACTGCATCCATCTCCAAGATCCCAAACAAAAGAAGGACATGGACCTGTTAGCACAAGTCCAGACATGGGCCACAAAAATGATCAGAGGGATTGGAACACCTCTCTTGTGAGGACAGGCTGAGAGAGTTGGGGTTGTTCAGCCCAGAGAAGAAAAGGCTTCAGGGAGACCTTACTGCAGCCTTTCAGTGCTTAAAAGGGATTATAAAAAAGATGGGGACATGCTTTTAAGCAGGGCTTGTTGTGATAGGACAAGGGGTAATGGTTTTAAACTAAAAGAAGGTAGGATTCCAACTAGCTATAAGGAAGAAATTTTTCTTTAGAATGAGAGTGAGGAAACACTTAAAACAGGTTGCTCCAAGAGGCTGGTGCATCCCTAGAAACATTCAAGGGCAGTTTGGATGGGGCTCTGAGCAACCTGATCTAATTGAAGATGTTCTTGCCCATGGCAGGAGGATTGGACTAGATGACCTTAAAGGGTCCCTTCTGACCCAAACTATTCTATTATTTCATTAATGGCGTGAAGTCAGATATGCAGTCTACAAAATTTCCTCATGACCTTAAAGGTTCAGAAATATTTCTGACATATCAGAACTTTTCAGTTCACAATGAACACAGGAAAGCAGTTTTTATATAATTCACTAAGAGACTGAATACAAGAGACTCCCCTTCCCTGCTCTCTATTTTCCACTGACAGACTGTGAATGCCTACCTAAATAACAAGGGCTTCTGTCTTGCTGTACACTGAGACCGTGCTTACCCATTATGGCCATATATTTGTTTTGTCTTTACAGATTTAAGGATCTAAATATTGTCTGCTCAACAATAAAATTTAAAAAAAAAAATGGTCCTCATGAGACCACTGTCACATCCCTTTCCAAAAACATGATTTGCTCCCATTTCTTTGACATCACTTTTACCTCTTTGAAAGATCAAGTCACTGAGTATGCTCGGGCAAGACTATTATTCTGTTTACTACCGAGAAATGAAGAGAAGCTAATGGTTTGACAACAGAAAATTTGGCTTTCATGCAGACTGGTCAAATAACCATATGACTCAAAGTGCTGATCTCAAAGTTGCTTTGTCCATACAAATGTGATCAGAAAACTCACTCTTTACTCACAGACTTCTTCCTGAACCATGCATCATCTAGTTCTTCCACAGCCTTTGCTACATGTTTTGCCTAACTTCATACGTGTTATCACATACACCTATATCTCCTCTGAAATTTGATTAAAGGATAGATCTAGTTCCTGATCTCTGTGCTATCAATTGCAATCAAAATATTTACTGTTAAGAGTCCCACCTCACAATAAGCTGTACCAGAGCACACACAAAGTATTCTTGACATGAATTCAATTCATGCATTCTGCTCCTAAGTCTAAAAATTTTAATGGCTCTGAATTAATTGAAATCCAGCTCCACCTTCTATAGGCAACATGACAACATACCATCAAAACTTATTATTATATAAGTACAAGTGTATTCACAGCTCCACCTATTTCATCAGTGAGGTGAGATGGGGTAATTTGTGAACAAGTCATTGGATATAGAGAGATGTTGAACAAGGTCCAAGACTTGAGATCTTTACCTCCAGCCATGAGCAGAATTTACACACTGCAGCTTTTCCTTGACAAAAACCATCTTTTTGAAGTCCTCATCTGACTGAAGTCTGCAAGCTTTGGTATACAGAAATGCAAAGGACGCAGATAAAAAAAGAGTGACAAGTGAAACAAGGGTGAGGAACAAATCTAGAAAAAAAAACACAAAATAATTAAACTTGTCTCTGCTATTTTTTTAACATTGCTTCAACACAGACCATTTTTCTGCAGTCTGGTGTTCTTTCAGCAGTATTCAGAAAGGACATGCAGAAAGAATGGAGCAACATGAGACCTGTCTTTATTGTGGTGAACAGGTAACTAGTATGACAGCCATCTTGTCAGATAACTAGTTGCTTTTCTAAAACACTTTCCTCCTCTTTTTTTCTCTCTTTGCTTTATTTGACTGGAGCAAATATGTTAGCACATGTGGAAACACAGTAAGAAGATAACATGTTCCTGTTATCTGTTCAATGTATTGCTGATTAAATGAAAGTCTTAATTACCTGCAATTTTGCCATCCTTCTATATTTTTGTCATCCTTACCTTCAATTTTGCCATCCACCCCTGCTCAGCTACTTCAGGTTCTGTTTTCCTCGCAAGTTTCACAGATTCCACTCTAGTTCCATCTAAAGTATTAAGAGCTAAACACCTTAGTATCCACCTGCTCTTGATCTCTGACAGGTAAGAGGTGTTAGAGAGCAAAACTAATGCAGAAGGAGAAATAGAGAAGTTCAATTCAAAACTTCTGCTTTCTGATCCCCAGGGAGAAGAGAACACAACTAACCCGAAGTTAGGACAAGTTATGGTGCTTCATCATAAGAGTAGGATAAAAGTAAAATTTGCAAAATAACCCTTATGACCATCTTTCTTATGTTGAAGAGATTGCCTCAAATCAAAACAAGGTCTACCAAAGCTATGAACATAATCCCCTTCAAAAATATTTCTCTTCTGCTCTGCAGGGTAATTACCTACCAATAACCATGTAAGCCCTACAAACTAAATCATAAGAGAGCATCATCCCTCTGAGCCATTTTTATTTTGGACAAATTCTGCCAAAATCCTTTCTGCACTGTCGAAATTTTATTTACCTCAATCTTTCAGAAAACGGTCACTTCCAACCTGTCCTGACTGAAGAGCTTAGCTTCTGCTTCTAAAAGCATGAAGGGATTAAAAACATTTTACTGCAGCTACACGTTGTCCTAGCAAAGAATAACTCCAGTGGATAACTGTACAACAAATATCACTGTGCACAAAAATTAGAATTCATATCACAGCACTGCATGAACATAGCATCTCTCCACAATTTCAGTGTTAAGTATCTGAGCCTCTGTTAACTCCTTCTGTTGAAGTTGTTCTAAATGTTAAAACACACACAAAGGAAAAAAAATAGACTCACAGACTGACTCACTGAGCCTAAGGGGTAATTTGCCCGAGATTCTGAGGCAACTCTGAAAAAAGTTGGATTATATATAAAATGGGGAATGGCATCAAAGAAGAATGACTATTCACAACAGTGTATATTACAGATTCACAAAGCACAGGAGGCAGAATACACATTTCAAATCTCCAGGGCCTGAGCTGGTATTTCACCTATACTGAAACACTCCAGCTGCTGAACTAACGAACATAAGGCAGAGACAGGCACTTTTGCCAAATTTCTGTTCCCTCCTTTTGTATTCAGTACTTGAAAAAAGCAAACACTTCACAGATTAAACAGACAAACTATTTCACATGAAGTCTAGTTTCTTCATTTTTGTTTTAGCTAACAAATCAAATCCAAAAGTTTTTAAAATGCAGTCCAATTATCCTTAGAAAACAAGGATTATATATTATGCAGTCTGTCAAGCAGCCATGTCACACAAACAAATTCTAATCACCAAGGCCAACTTTAGCCAAATTTGACAGAGAAACAGAGGTCTCAAAGACACCTAAGTTTCTCCTAAGTTTCACAGAAATCAGCTGTCGGGTAGAAGCAAGACATACAAATTAGCAGTTGCATTGTGGAAAAGGGAAACAGAACTTGGCTGTCATCCATCTCAAGCAGCAGCAATCAACTGGTCAATTGAAGTACTCGCCCAGCTCCAAACCAGCCATAACACAGGCTGGTGCTTGCCAAATGCAAGGGACGTGAGAGGAAGCCAAATGTGTTCTGGGGCAGGACAGACCTCAAGCAGGAAATGAAGCCATGCTATCACACAGGCCCTGCAGAGCACCAAGGGCACTGCAGCAGCCAGTCAAGGGAGTCAAAGGGGAAAGTTTACAATAATTAGTTTAGTTTGAAGGGCACAAGCTCAAAGCTATGCACATTTCACTATTCTGTGGCTGCTAAAATTTTACATAGGTTCAAGAAACAACTGCACAGACCCATGCAGAAGAATTCATTGAAAGTTTACTAGAAAGGAAACATCTAGCTGAGGAAATTGCTGAAAAAAACACGAATTGGAAGCTAGGGAAAGATTCTTAGACATCATCTCTGTATATCTGTTGCACTTTCCAGCTTCTCTATAGAATTAAATTATTGCACTTCATTGGAGACAGTACTGGGACAGAAACTTTGGTCAACACAGTAAAGGACAGCACAAGAGGCTAAACAGGAAAAGATGTACATGAACAGAATGATTTAAGCTTGGATCTGTAGCAAAGTCAACCCAAAATAACACTTCTTCATAAAATGAAGAGATATTTTGTGCTGGTCTCACACACTCCAGTTCATCAGTTTGAGAAATCAGAAGTTTAAGTAGCTGCAAGACTAAAAATATGGCATTCTAATTATGGTTCTTACAAAGTACTTACTTTCTATGTAATACATGTTCTATCAACAAGTAGTACATTACATTGCTTTCCCTACACATCAGCATAGTTTATGCTAGTATAAGCATGTCAACATTGTATTAACATAACCACATTACGGTTTAAAAGAGATGCACAACTTTTCATAAAAAATAGTAACATAACTAATTTTCTTTTTTTTTTTTTTTTTAATTGGAGGGGAGGGATGGTGTACAGGATAACACACTAGTGTAAACTGAACTATGCAAGATCCACTACCATAGCAGCTCCGTGGCCAAAAAGAACATCACTGAGCCCAATGGCAAGTGCCAAAGCCACACTCCTTCCAACCAGTGAGGCTGGGAAGTGGCTGAACAGAAAGCAGCATTGTGGGTTCATGGTGTGGAACAAACTGAACACAAATCAGTGTGCCCAAACAGTCATAAAGAGGAAGGACATACCGGGCTGCATTAGCAACACTGCAGCCAGCAAATCAAGCAACGTCATTATTCTTCTCCTCACAATGCAAAGGCCTCATCTAAAGTATTGTGTCCAGTTTCAGGGGTCCTCATTATGAGAGAACACCCACAAACTGAAGACAGGCCACTGTCTTCAGTGGGGTTTTGGGGCTGCAGCCCATTTTCACAGGAGGAAACACTGAGAGCACTGTTTGGCCTGTCACTTTGTTAATCCCAAAGAAGAGCAGATCCAAGGAGGAAGTCAAGTCGTTCCTCTCCCCTGCCCCACTATCTGAAGGTGGTTTAAGGAGACAAAGCCAATTCTGAGCACTGTGGAGTGAAACGATAAAGTGCAAGAGATGCAGGCTGAAACATGGGAAATCTCAGCTGGACGTAAGGGAGAGAAAAATTTTCCTGGAGTGGCTAAGCACTAGAGCAGGCCACCCTAGAGGTATTCAAAGCTCAACTAGACAAGGCCTTCAGTAAGGGGACCCAGCTTGATTCAGCCCTGCTGTGAGCAGGGACTGGCACTAGGATGGCCTCTTCAGAATTTTGCCAAGTAAACTTTCTTTTCTTTTTTTTTTCTAATTATGTACTGAGTATCTCAAAACAGAGCAAAACCTGGCATCTTTATAAAAATTAAATCCAAAAAAATGCTCTCGCAAAGGAATATTCTGTGCCTTATTTTTCCCAGTAAGGATACTTAAAAGTTGGTTTATTGAGACTGGAATATGTAACATAATATTCTTACATATAAATAACAAAAGGCTCTATCTTCAAGTATAAACTTGATCATTTTTAATCACCTTATTTAGCTTATCAACTGTTCTCATGAAGGAGAGTATTAATATTTTTCAATTCAAGCTGTAAAATCTTATTTTATTACAACACAGAAGTAGCACTGAACCATTAAACTACAAAATGAAACTTGGAAACATTATTAATTGGTATTTTGTTATTAAAGCATGTCTTCCATATCAGTGTCAAAGGCCTGGACTACTTCTGCTTCAAGACACTTCATATTAATTTTGGAAATAACAGAAGCTTAGCATGCCCAATGTCTGCGGACTCAAAAAGCAAGATATAAGCAAATACCTTCAGTTTTATTTGAAACATTTAAAACAGAATTTTATCACCAACATGAAGTCACCAAGAATAGCTGCTGCAGTGGGTACTGCTCTTACAGAATGAATTCAAGTGCTCTAGCTAAAAAACCCTACCTTTTCAAGACACCCAAGGCACATCCCTCCCTCTTACATATCAAAACTGACATAAACTAAAAAAGAAGTTACAATCTGCTCAGAGGACAAGGATGAAAGATGAATACTCACTACCAAAACAAAGAAGTATATGTTAAAACAGAAATGTCAGGCAGAAAATAATTTCTTTTTAGAGCTGTGGTAATCAACGCTTAAAATACACACATCCTTCTTACTATTACTGCATAATTTTAACTCAACACAGCAAATTTTTCTGCATACAGATAAGTTATTTTCAACCCTGCAAAGGTGTCTTGTTTCTTTTTATTCTACTTTGTGTTAAAATAGCCATTTCTACAGACCTTTAAAACTAGATTTATAGCATACCTACAAAATATCATTCAAAATAAGCAGCATGAAGGTATGCACTCCTACAATGTAAAAGAACTCAAAGACACACACATTTACAATTAATTTGAAGAGCTCTACAGCTATAGAGATTCCTATATTCATAAAACTAAAAAATTACTACTGCATCTGTTAAACAGCTTCCAATGATTATATCCAAGTTACAGTTCATCAGTGTCACAGTTTAATCCAGCAGGTAGCTAAACACCACAGAGCCGCTTCCTCACTCCCTGTTCCTCCAGCAGGGTGGGGCAGAGAACTAGGAAAAAACATGTAAAATGTAAAAAAGCAAAAAAACAGGTAAGGTAGATAGCTGTTTAATATCCTCCATCTCCAAGGCATCTGTACGGAAAGACTATTGGTGCCTTTTTGGGTCACTGAAATACCTTCTCCTGAAACACCTTTGGGCCAAGCACAGTGGGGTACTTTCCACTCAGTCCTAGTCAGGCTCATTTCAGCTTCCAAGTGGAAACACAGTAAGAAGATAACAACTAATTTTCTTTTACAGATGGGTTCTGGCCTTTCACAGCCTGCTAGCATTAGGGTACACTGTGCACCACTGCCACTAGAGCCTTACACTCCTGTAGGTCTGACGTACCACTGCAGTGATTTGTGTCTCTGGAATTGCCATGGTGACAGCAAGTTACCTTTTCTCAATATTATACCAGTTTTTCACACAATTCTGCATTTGTTCAGGAGTGAAACTGCACAATTTGCAAGTGATCACTGTCTTAGCTGCTTGTCTGTACTACCCCACACACCCCACCAGTCGTAACTACCCAGCCTTGGGACAAATCTCTGCGTGGTATTCTTAAATAGTTGTTTAACCCTGAACAAGATCTGAAACGCATTCAGGAGACACAGCAACAGGAACATCCTGGTTTGAACATGCTGAGGATATTAAAGTTTTCAAGAGCTACTATAATTAGCCCGGAGAAGGGGAAGATGGAGGAAGGTAATCTCCCCCCCATAGCCAATGCTGTCCGAGGAGAAAGGGTGCACGGTGCAATTATTACTGGTTCCCGTAGATGGCTCCCGAAGCTCGGAGATGGTGGCAGTGCCCAGCACACACACCAGATCTATCTCACAACCACAATTTTACCATAAGCCAGTGCTACAAAGTACAGTAAAATGATAACCTTAAAGCAGCCTCCAGAGATGGTAACAGCAAGTATAGTTTCTTATATAGCATATACATATATACTGTCATACATATAAAGCAAGTATTGTTGTTACACACCACAACTCTGAAACAACTCCAAAACCAAACAAATCAATACCGTAAACTAAAAGAGGGTAGATTTAGATGAAGTACTACAAAGAATTTTTTACTGTGAGGGTGGTGAGACAGTGGAACAGATTGCCTAGAGAAGCTGTGGATGCTTCATCCGTGGAACTGCAAAGGCCAGGCTGGATGAAGCTTTCAGGAACCCAGTCTAGTGGAATGTATCCCTGCCCATGGCAGAGGAGTTGGAAGTAGATGATCACTAAGGTGATCATCTTCCAACCCAAAATACTCTACAACTCTACAATTATGACAATTTTTTTTAACACATTCCAGTCAGACCTGTCAGTATCTCAAACCTCTATGTCCCATGCTGGGTGCCAAAAAGGACTGTTGCAGTTTCACCCAGCGGGCAACTGAACACCACAAAGCCACTCACTCACCCCTCCCATCCCCAGTGGAATGGGGGCCAAAACCGTGAGGAAAAAAAGTAAAATTTGTGGGTTGAGATAAAGACAGTTTAACATGACATGAAAGGAAGGGAAAATAACAATTGTAATCATAATGAATTAGAACACAAATAACAAGTGACGCACAGTGCAATTGCTCACCACTCACAGGTGGAAGAGGCCCAGCCAGTTCCCAAGCAGCAGCCCTTGGGCAGCTTTCTCCCATGATGCCATATGGTATAGAATATCCCCTGGCACAGCTGGGGTCAGCTGTCCCAGATATGTCCCATCGCAACTCCTTGCAACCCTCAGCTTCCTTGCTGATGGGGTGGGATAAGAAGCTGAAAAGTCCTTGACGAGATAAACACTGCTTGGCAACAACTAAGTGTGTTTTTAACAGTATTCTCATCCTAAATCCAAGTATAGGTCTGTAAAAAATGTGAAGCCGATAATCCAAACTACCGCAAAACCAGGTTAAGTATCCATAAGTGCAGTCTAAACATGCAACCAGAAGCTTACTGTTCTAACTGGTAGTGTTCCTTCATTAAAATCATTGCAATTATACTCACAGAGTTTTAATAGAGAAAACATTTTTTCAAAGTTGGCAAAAATTAAAACACTAGTTTGCACAAGAGAAAATCTGCATTGCCCTTCACTACTACTGATATAAACAAAGTGCAAAAAACCCCACACAGTAACACACCAAATTAAGTTCTTTTTTGTACAGTTTACTTAAATATTCTTTGTAATAAGAGGTAAAAATCAGGTGTTGAAGTAGCTCACTATTAGGATTTATTCTCATGTTCTTGGGTTTAATTAACAGTTTCAAGATTTTGGCATTGCAGGCTCAGGAAGAGAAAGGATTTAAATTAAGGGCTCTAACACTCAAGAGATTCATCTAACCTCCTAGTCAGATGATGTGCAACGGGAGAACAACATACAGCCTTTATTCTCCCTGCTTTTTTTGAATGATCCTCTAACTCAAGCTTTCACTTCCTTTCCTTCCCAATTCAGTCACAAAGATTTCATCTGACAGAAAATTACTTTTTTCTGTTCAGTCAGTAAGTCAAGGGAAGAAGTCAGTTATTATTGTTATTAGAAGATAAAAATTATGTTATTAATTTAAGAATCAAACACCAGTGGAACACAGTAATTATTCTGAACAGAGAAAAAGTATTGGAAAACATTTAAAGAGTGGAATTATTCAGTTATAAAGCACTAAGTTCATCTCTAGTGCAATAGCATGAAGAAAATATGATCACGGCTAAAACATAACAGCAATTACTCTTCTAGACTAAATTAAGCTTTTTCCATTTCTGCGTGTTATTATCATATGGTGATATGGTTCAGTTAGGAACTAAAATGTAAATTAAGAAAACAGAGAGTACTGAAGTGATCAGAAAGACATTCTCTTCCCTTCTCTTCCCCATTCCCAAATCTAGAGAAAATTACACACTGGTAAACCATTAGCAGCAGTCTCCAAGGAAATCTTTTTCCTCTCAAAACCATGAAATAGAGAATCTTTTTGCCTTAGAGTATCCAAGATCATAATAAGCACCACCTGCAAATTTCTACAATAGTTATCTGATCAAGGTTGAAAACTCAACACCTCAAGCATAAAAACAGCTTCAAGTTCCTGTTCCCTCATTTGCTTATTCCACAGTGATTCTCTCCATTTTAGACAATTCTTTGAAATAAAATTCTGAAATGTATGCAAGAAATGTTAGACCAACTTCACAGTGACAGATTTCATCAGCCATCAAGAAAAAAATTTCAAAAAAATGCTACTTAATTATTTAATAACATAAAAACTGATTGAAAGCATATGTTACATATTCAAGAATTATATTAAGCAAACTCAAACTTGCTTAGCTTAAAATATTAAGAATAAACAATGATGCATCCACTTCCTTCTCTTCCTCAGATTTTCGCAGGTACAAAAGAACAAATCTGATATTATTTTGTACCGAAAATTGCAGATAGCACTCAAGTGAAAAGTTGTAGTGGTATTTGGCAAGTACTTGCCAAAAGGTAGAAGTCCGTGCCGTTTCTTACACTCTCAAATCTATCAATGTGTGTAGTACACTGATGTCTGTGTATTATATCTTACATCCGAATTTAAAAACACAACTTTGAATAAGTTTTTAAAACCAAGAATCATGACTGTGCTCATTATACATTCTGTTTTCAATGAAAAGCAGCTTGATGAATCAGTTTTACACAAGGATCCTCAGCATTCCTTAGCAGGTCATTACTTCAACATGAAATATGCCTTGTTCAGAAAACACTACTCTGCACAGTCAGAACCAGACCCTTGAAAATCATTCACCTTCTCTTCATCTCCTCTGATGTTTTCCTCTTCACACTCTCCTCCAAATAACAGTTAAATGGAAAACTTCACACTTGCCAGTACTTTCAACTACAAATCAGAAAATGTCCTAAGAAGTTGAAAAATTTAATGCTTCATTAGTATTACAATTCTAAAAAGTAATTTAGAATTCACCTCTGTATTTACAACTGTCTCGGACACAGGATGACAGTTACAGAAATAAAAAATTGTACTTAGAAGCTTCAAGTAAACTTAACAGCCCTGGCGCCTTCTAAAGTCTCCCACAGTCCCAGTGTACAATGACCCTAACAGTAATTATGGAAACATCAACCGTAAGAAGCGTAAATGTGCTTCCATAATAAATGATAATTTCTATTTCTACCATTTTAACAAGCAGTATCATAGAACAAGAGGATCTAGCTGCTGAAAGATGTATTTTACTCATTCAGTATACTGCCATCAATATCAGAGCTAAGTGATTTCAAATCCTCATTAAATCGGAGAATAATATTATTAATGGCCCTGGTAAGGGTACCGGATAGCTACACACTTTTAGCCCATGTTTTAATGCTGTCTCCTGATTTACATCTGTAAGTATTCGAGCAATGAGATCACAACATATACTTTACAACAGCAGAAGAATACAACAGACTGAAACTTCAGCAGATTGAAAAAAAAACCAAGTTAACATGAGTCTCTAACAACTACTTAATAGAAGAGATTTAGTGATAACATACACACACAGTTATCTGGCAGTAATAGCTGTGATGCAAAAATGTCAAACTTTTCCAGGTAACACACAAGAGATGTGCCCAAGATAACCTCACCAAGTCCAAACTTTGATAAGATAAGCTTCCAGCAATCAGCACTGCTGTAATACAGCAGATGCTAAAAACAGCCCTTGCAGTCAGAAATCACTGGACAAGAGCTCTTGCATGCTTTGCTCCTTGAGAAGATTTGCTACTCCATGATTCATAAGAGGCCAACAGTCCACAGCAACTTGACATATAAGAGTCACAACAACAAGGAGGGTTT
Organism: Calyptomena viridis; assembly: GCA_013390005.1. Classification (NCBI taxonomy): domain Eukaryota; kingdom Metazoa; phylum Chordata; class Aves; order Passeriformes; family Eurylaimidae; genus Calyptomena; species Calyptomena viridis. Next base: position 105,569 of record WEIV01008644.1, on the reverse strand, counting down.
TCTTTGTTCATCTAACAAAATTCGTGGGATTTTTTTCTCAGATACAAGTTGTGAACACTGTTTCTCACTCACATTTTCCCGAGAAAATGCTGGCAGATCTCCTAAGGCATTAAATTGAACAGGAATTTTAAGTCTGGGGCCATGCCAAAGACACAGCTGCCACGCCACTGAGAGTATCTTGAAGCTGTCTGAACACATGGCTTTTTCTCTTCTGACTTTCTTCGACAGCTCTTTTTCAGATATAACACAGCACCAGAAACTCTTAGACATTACTGGAGCACTATGAGACAAACAACATGAAAGAAAAAGCCAGTCTTGACCACAGTCTCCAGACAGCATTCCCTGACAGAGTTCAGCATTCTGTTCTCCAGCTCACAGTAAGTCTTTGCTCGCTGTCAGTTAATGCCATCGCTCTGATTTTCCAAAACTGTGCTACATTTCCCAAAGTGAAGGGCTCAAATAGGCCAATACAAGAATGCCTATCATGCTTAAATTATTTACCAATGTTACAAAGATTATTTAAACCAGGAACTTTCTTCTTCCTTAAATGTGCAAAGAAGCTCAAATGTTGTACATCAGTCCTAGAGCTGTCCAGTCTTCCTAAATTCTGACACCTCAGGACTATGCATTACATTAAGTACATAAAAAGTGATTAGAAACATTCACGTACCATTCATCCCCCAGAGAGCTTTTCCTTTTTTCCTGTCAGCTCTGTTAGAATTACTCTTACTGGAATTAAACATGCTCCTTTTGCTCTAAAAAAGTAGACAATATACTACTCCTGAAAATATGAACAACATGCACAGCTTAGAGAATCAGTCTTAAATTTATTTTAATTATATTGTTATTGCAATCACAAAATAAGCAATCCATAAAAAAATAACCAGTATATCAGATATTTAATAGCCAGCATTTCTAAGTGTAACTCTAGCTAAGTAAAACTTCAGGACAGCTCCAGACTTCTACATACTCCTACATGCATTATTTACATAAAGCTGTTTTTTATCCAGCAGTAACACATGAAATATGCATAAAGAAACCTACTGAATATCATTCTCTTATCAGTATGAATGATAACAGTACCTCGCTCCAAAATCGCCACGTACCATCCCACCAGTTTGCTGCTCAAGGGTCAAGGTCTGGAGAGCGTAAGCACACCAAAATTGAAGAGAGAAAAAAACACCTGTCTCAAGGGTCTCATGACATGATTTCAGAATGCAAAATCTTTGCAAAGGGCTTTCTCCTGAGATCTGGTTCATCTATATGCAACACCTACTCTGATGTCTCAAATTTCCACTTTCTAGAAGGCATAGGCTTTCTGACTAATAATTTACATTACCAGGAACATACAAGTTTAATGCAACCTACTTCTTCTCAAATTGTAAGATACTGACCACCAGAAAAATATAGACTTCTTAAACACACAGTTGCTTTATTAATTCACTCTTCCAATGGAAAGTTCATTTGGGTTTGCTGGAAAAGGCAAACAATAATCAAGCATGATGCTATTCTATCCTGCTCAAGTTCTTCCCTCAAATTCCTACCAAAATCACATTTTACATTCTTTGTTTACACTACAAGGAGAAACAAAATCTCCATAAAGGAAGAGGCAAATTAGCCCAAAACAGTCAATAAAAACTGTGCAATAAGCTCCACCCAACCACCATGTTTAAGTGTTGATGTCAATTAGCTTAACACCAGACAAATTGATGGAAGATATTATGAATCTCAGCAGACATTGGAGATACCATATGAGTTCATCAAAGAGCACGAGCACAAAAAGAGGCAAAAGCAAACTACTGTCACTGAGTCAAACCCATTAAGTGACATTTGTCCTAATAAAGTACTTGCATCCTAAAAAGATGCCAAATCCTAAAAATTACACAGCTAATTAAATAACTTCTGAAACAAGACTCAATTACATTCAAAATTCCAAAGACTCCAAAATGGAGACTAGCTATGGAAAACCAGCATACTGCCACAGAAATCATCGACCGAAAAGAATGGGACACACTATAGTAAAGTAACACCACCGAAAAGGTGGGTGTTAAAAAAGGTCTGTAACATTATAAAGGACTTTCAAGTTTAGATATGTTGCAAGTAGAGTAAGCTTTTTTCTTTCCTCTTTTTTTTCCTTTTATTGAGTAAAGGTTTCACAGTAGCAACAATTTCACTCTAAGCTGCAACAATTCTATAAACCAAGGACATCTTATACTCCTGCTTGAGCTTTCCAGCAGAGAAACCAGCAGACGAAGTCTGTGTCCCCAAAGACGACGCATAAATCGATTTAAGCTCTCACATAAGATGCAGGAAGGAGAGTCTCTTCCAGCAACTAATGAAAACTGGGAGGGTGAGTTGCAGTAGGGCAGTGGAAATCACAGCTGAGATGGAGTGCACTGGGGACTGTCACACCTGCTTTGTCTTTTCTCTCTGTCTCGTTTCCAACAGTCTGTTTCCTTTCTCTCCAAATTCTCACTCCCTCTTCCCTCACCTCCAATCAAGAGCAGAAAATCCTTTTTTCAGCAGAACTACAGTGTGAAGACACTTGCCTAACAATATAAAAATAAAACCATAAATGATGCTTTTACTTACACAGTCTAGATCTATCCAACACAGTTCCTTTTTCCCAAGAGTGACCAGTAGATTATTCAGGTAAAAAATGTAAAACATAGCAAATAGCTAGAAGTGTCACGAATAATTCCTAGCTTTCAGCCATTTTACAGCTGGTAGTCCAACTCCACTGCAGAGTTCAGTAATCAGCGCATCTATCCCTACCTGACTTTGCCTAATTACAATTTTAACACACTTACATTTTTTTCTGCTCCACGATATCATATGGCAATTAAGTTTCACAATTTAATTACACATTGCTTGACAAGCTGCTTTAATTTTCATTGGGTAGCAAGTTTAATTTGCCATGTGGCCTAACTCTTGTCCCAAGAAAAATTGCTACTCTTGCTTTCTATTCATCATTCCTGTATGATCTACAGATTTTGTAGACCTCTATTACCTCTTCTCCAGTTGTTCCGTTTTTTAGACTACAGACCTTCATCCTACCAGCACAGAGGATTTTCCACGCCTCTTATCCACTTTTTTCACTATGAAACTTTTACTCTGCTGGGGTGATTAAATTAATGCACATTGTTAATGATTTGGACACACCAACACTAATATACATAATCACCTAACAATTATTTAATTCTTTGTGAATGATTCCCAACAGCTGTCTGACCACTGGCCCTCTGTGAGTAAGCAACATGAGCAAATTTAGAGCTCACCACTGTGTAGACAGGTTTGCATTATTTTCCCCTGAATGAGTATCATTTGGCATTCCCCAGAACTGAACTACATCTGTATGTGAAAGCACTGGACACAGTAAGAGTTTGCTGAAACTACTCAATCAGTTCAGATTTTATCAATCCCCATAGATCGACAAAATGCTATGGTGTCACACCACTGTTATTCCTTAAGAATATTTTTTAATACAATGAACCCCCTAAATCCCAGCAGAAATCTACTGCTTTGTTCCAACATGAAGCAATCATTTATTTATCTAGCTTCTCATCTTTTAACCAACTGCACTAATCCACAGGATGACCATTTATCCTAAGCTTTGGCTGAGGTCCTTGGTCAAGAATTTTATCCATTTTTAAACCAGTCTGCTAATAACTTCGGTTAAGTGCGTTCCAATTCTAGAAATGCAGCATTCAGTGAGGAATAATCATGCAGGATTTGGTGAGTAACAGTTCTACTTTCATTTTATGTACTGCCTGCAAATTATATAAATCTCACTAAGTTCATCCCCTTCAGCTTTCACTTCTGCAAACAGAGGTGTTTCAAATATGTCCATCCTGTACCTCCTCCCATCTTTGGCTTTTTTTTCTTTGCATCTTTTCAGCAATTAACAGAGCCCTCAGCTTGTTTCCTCAACTGTAAAAGTTGTGACAATTCCACCTAGAAACTGCTACTTTTCAAACATCTAGCATCTTCTTTAAAAAGAATGGTAAAAAAAAAAATAAGTAGGATCTGTATTCGTTTCTTGGAGTTGTTTCCCTTAACAGAATGTAAAATACTGGACCTTTTCTGCTCCTCCAAAGAGAAAATGACATAAAGAATTCAGGTTCTAACTAACCTTACTAGTGATCCAGCTGGAATGCAAACTGATCTGACCAGGCAGTAGGGGGGGATACACCTGAACAAACAAAAAATGCAGTGATGTGGCATTCAGCTTTATGTTGGCACTTTTGAGATTTCATGGTACCATCCAAACTTCACAAAATTATGTGCACCCCAAAAAAAAGTCTCAAGAATCTCAAAACAGATGCATCTCTCCTTCGTAATGCCTGTGTCTAAGGAAAATCTTACATCCTGCCTGGGCTTGCTCAACTTGCAGAAACCAATTTCAGCTGAGATTTCTGAAGACGTCTCAGTGGAACATCAAAAGAACATGAGGGATAAGCAGATCATCTTGCAGGATCCTGCAAGACACTACTTTGCCAAATGCCTGCTTCACTCCTAAGAAGAGGTGTTAGATTCACCCCTTTGAGCACTTCCCTGTGTTTCCAGGCATACACCTACTCCTGCGTTAGAGCTTGGATCATACCAGATGATTAGTCCTACAACAGAACACATTTGAACATGCTCATCTTGCATCCAAAATTACCCAGTATGCAGCATATTACTTGCTAAAATACCAAAAATTCAGTTTAAAAATCTGTTGTACATCTTTCACTTACAAACATATACAACCATAATTACATTGATGTAAGGATTTTCTCCTGGATTATTAAGCAGTATTCTTCTGTTTCCAAACAACCAGTAAAATTTCATTTCCTCTTCATCTCTGGGAATAACTTTTCATAGTCACAACACTGTTTACATAATCTTCAAAATATACAAAGTTTTACAACACTATGTATTTTTGCCACAGTTACTGCAACAAAAGAATATGTACTACATGACAAGGAACTCACACACACATTTAGCTGTACTAAGAAATTCTTTAGTTACCCAGTTTGCACGTCCTGCTTTCCCACAGAGATCAATCACCAGATCCAAGATCTGTGGAACAAAGAGCTAAACCTGCTGTAGGACATGGCATATTGTTTATTTTTGACAATATACTGTCATTTCTATGTAATAAATACCCAAGTTCTGCAAAGATCTAGGAACACTGAAGAGGTCTTGGCTCGTCAAAATCTTTTGTGAAGTGCCACCCAGGAGACTTCCGAAAAAAAAGGCTAACAAAAAATTCTGTTGCAAGCCAGTGAGAAGTGCTTTGCAACTCATTGTTTATATAAAGGAATGTATTCTGCAGTCTTCCTGGTTTTTTTAGTAATAAAATTCAATTCACTAACTCATGTTCCATTAAGGTCTATATTTTAATGGGAACACTGGAAAATTTGTTCCAGAATTCATGAATATAACAATATAAAAAGCTAATTCTGTCCCTTCACCTTCCTCCCCCTACGTGTTTGATAATTAAATAAAAAGTTAACAGAACTTCTGTTCCAAGACAGAATACCCTTTCTACTGACATGTAATACAAACACACCTTATCTCTCCCCTAAAGCTGAAGCCAGTATCTCCTTCCAAGGTACAGTGCAGTGCATAATGAAAAGAAGTAGTATCAAAAAATGCATACTTTTAAAGAGAGCTGCAAGGATGTATCTTCAGAAAAGCTACAATTCTGCACACAAACTACAGAGGTCTTTTTACTCGTTTTCTTGAAACACCACTACCACCATCACTGCAAAAAAACCAACCAAACAAAAAAAATAATAGGCTCTCAGCTTTAGCTACCACCGTTGTATCTACTAGGGCTACTTCCCCTTTCAGAAGTTGACAAAAATGCAATTAATATACTAATATACTGAAGCCAAACATTATAAAATTGTCTGTAAATCTGTAACAGGCGACTCCTACAATATCTAATTGGGAGGGGAAATAATTATATAATTACTATTCTATATTAACTACATTGTGTTACTGGTGTACTTGAAAAACACTCATAAAATATACACAGTAGGTACAAAAATTGACACAAACAAGAGACTATGTTAACTCTTCTTGCCTTGAAAGACTTAAGTTTCAGTAAAATACAATCAGCACAGGCAGTATCTTACAAGCTAGCAGATTTACAACTAAGCCAGAACAATAGTTTTTTTACTTCAAGTGCCATACGATGCTTCTGCAGTTTAAGTGGCAACAGATTTTAAAATATAAACTCACTTTTGGTTTTGTACTAGAAAACATACCATTCTGACATCAGGTGACAGCGGCAGTAACAACCAATTAGGTACAAAAATTATTTAACCACTAATGTAGGCAAGTGCAGTCAGAAATATACTACATTAAGTATCACCAAAGGCTTACTCATAGATGTGTTAAACAACTTTAGCAATACAAAATAAGACATAAATGTAAGAGCAACAGCAAGACAGAAACATGGATGTCTAGGTTACTATTATTTTAAAGTGCACAAACACTTAGTTTTTGAATAATTATTTCTTTTTTCCACTCCATATTCCCCAAAAGTATATGCATTAATTTCCACCACTTTCATACCACCCTTCCCACGCAAGCAAGTTAAGGCACAATTCCAGTGGACCTGACCATCAGACCATTACTTGCCTGCAGACTCTGCAGTCCTACAAGAACAACAAGCCTTTATAGCCATTCAGGAGTATGTGCCCCCAAGGAGGGAGGCAACCACTGCAGATTGTTTCAGAGACACCTCATATTTGTACAGCCAAAACCTGAGAATCCTTTACCAATGGCATTCGTTCAACTGAAAAGGCTGTAAAACAACTAAGAGTTGAAAACTGTGTGATAAAACTTTGAAGAGGCAATGGAAAGAAAGAAAACAAATTTTACGTAAATAAGAATTATTTTTAAGGAAAACTTTTGCTTTTTCTGAGAGGACCAAGTACGTAAGAGGAGAGGGGCAAGTTTCAAGTTACAGTCAAAAATAAGCTAATGTTATGAAAAGTAGCTGAAACAGTTCATTCTTTCAGTTCAGCAATAGCCAGGAATCACAGGATTATGCACTCTATGCATTGTTTGAAACTTGATATGCTTATCCAAGAAGCAGACCTAAAGACACTGTTAGTGTCATCACAAAGTAGTCCTGCAAAAGCTGGGCTAACAAACACAGCATCACCAGCCTGTTAAAGGAGATGATTACCCTGCTGTATTCAGCAGTGGTGTGGCCTCACCTGGAGTACTGTGTACACAATTGGAAAAATATGTGAAGGTCCTTGGATATGTCCAGAGGAGGGCAATAAAGCTGCTGTCATGTCCTATAAGGAGCAGCTGGAGACTTTGGGCTTGTCTAGATTGGAGAATAGGAGGCTGAGGGGTGACCTCATTGCTCTCTACAGCTTCCTGAGGAGGGAGAGGTGCTGATCTTCCTAATATCCAGTGACAGGACTGGCACGGATGGTTCAAAGTGGTATCAGGGAAGGCTCAAATTCAAACATTAGAAGCATTTCTTTACCCGGAGTGTGTTCAAACACTGGAACAGGTTTCCCAGAGAGGTGGTCTATGCCACGAGCCTGTTAAATGTTCAAGAGGCATTTGGACAATGCTCTTAGTAACATACCAAGATTTGGTCAGCCCTGAAGTGGTCGAGCAATTGGACTAGATGATTGTTGTAGACCCCTTCCAAATGAACTATCCTTTTTTAATCACACCATATCCACTTTAATCTTTTACATCTTAGCCATACATGAAATCACAATCCAAAAAAACATAAACAGCAAACAAACATCCCCAAAATACCACTGGAAATAACTTTGCTTTGTGTCATTTGAGCAGTTTTTCTCAATTACATCCAAACTCTGTGCTTTGCAGTTAGCACTGAACTTTTGTTTTGGTGAAAGACTTCCAAGTAAGGAAAAGAGTTGAAGTGCCAACTAATAAGCAAATTACTTTAATCAGTAAACAAACAAACAAAAGCCACAACAAAACAAGTTTCTACAGTACAAAACCACCTTTAGACTAGCAAATAAGCATTTGCAGCAGGTATTTGAAAAGCGTAACTTGTCGAAACACTTTGTTCCAAAACGGGTACTGTGTGTCCAGCGATTAGGACCGAGTACAGAACACAACTACCAGAGTTCAACCCTCATGTGTGCCTCATTTACCCTACTTTTAACTTCACTTTTCCCATCTTGCCTCCCTTGCTGAAGGGGCGTACAGAGTAACTACCAACAGCACTACTGGCAAACACCCTGCCTGACTCCTGGCGGGGCAGGCCTCGGGAAGGCGGGAAGGCTCGGCGGTGGCCCCGGGATCGGGGTGCCGGCCCTGCCCGCAGGGCCGCCGGGAGGGCCCGAGTGTCGCTCCCCAGGACGAGCCAGCGCNCGGAGGAGGGACGAGGGCCCCGCTGGTCCCCTCGGGCCTCTCTGGGTGCTCGGGCCGGCCAGGGTAAGGGAGGGAGGGAGGGAGGGAGAGAAGGGAGCGGAGGGAAGGAAGGAAGGAGGAAGGGGAGGAGGCGGCGCAGGCAGAGACGAACAAAGCCCGCGCCCGGCGGCTGCGGGCGCTGTGCCGCCTGCCTGGAAGCTGCTGCCGCCATGGCGGAGAAGGGCAGGAGTGAGGGCAGCGGGGGCCGGGGATCTGCCGCCGCGTAGTAGCGGGAAGAGGTTTTTTTAAGAGCGTTTCGTTTATAAATAATACGGGATATAAATAATGAGGGAAAGGACTCCCCCCCGTGCCCTCAGAACGGGTGTTGCGCGTCAGGCGGGATTTTTCGCCTTTAGAAAGCTCAGAAGCGCCGGTCCTGTGCGGATCGGCCGAGGGAGCCGGGGTTGTTCAGCCTGGAGAAGAGGAGGCTCAGGGGGGACCTTGTCGCTCTCTACAGCTGCCTGAAAGGATTTGTAGCAAGGTGGGGGTCAGTCTCTTCTCCCAAGTAAGACTTAACAGGACAAGAGGAAATGGCCTCAATGCCCGATGAGGTTGAGATGGGATGTGAGAAAAAATTTCTTCACGGAAAGGATTAAGCGTTGGAACGGGCTGCCCAGGGAAGTAGTGGAATCATTGTCCCTGGAAGCGTTTTCCAAAAACGTGTAGATGTGGTGCTTAGCGCCATGGTTTAGTGGTGGACTTGGCAGTGCTCAGCGAATGGCTGGACTCAGTTTTAGAGGTGTTTTCCAAACTTAATGATTCAACGTGAAAGGCTATTCCTATGTTTCGGGGGTTTTGTTATTTTGTTCTTTAATAATTTGCCCTAAAATGCTGGACACTGACATGAACATTTTTTTTTTTAATTTGCCTTTTTAATGGGAATTATACTGTAAAAGAGTAGCACGACTTCATTATTGCTGCTGTAAGTGCCCAGTTACCTTGGGTCCCAGTGATGGGCAAGGTGAAAGTGGTGTCCTCCTCCGCTTCCTCTGTGCTCCAACATTCACAGAAACCGGCAGAAGGTGAATGTGAACACGAGCCGATCAGGAGTTAGGAAAATGCCTATCAAGGCTTTGGCACTCAGCCTTTCTGCCTCCAGGTGAGGGCAGCTGCCTTCCAGAAAACGCTGGAGTCACATCCAGCTACTTCTGTAACCCATCCGTGCCAAATGTTAATTCTGTTTTACTGCACTGAGGTTTCAAAACTACCCACTATGTTTGTCTGTTAAAGATGGAATTTTCTTCATGGGTCATTCTCATCCTTGGGATGTTTCAGTTTTCTCGCAGCATCTTGAAGTCAAAGCTCACGGGTTGCTTGGTTTGGGGTTTTTTTAGCCACCTAAAAACCTCTCTGCTATACTGAGTACAAATCGCTCAGGATTTGTACATATAGCACTTAGGGCTGCTCATTCATGGTATTCTCTTTATATACTCTAGGATGAAGATTTTGTCACCAGTGCATATGGTGTCCTGTGTGGCTGCTGTTTTTCAAGAAGGCACAGATATCTTTAAGTTGATAATTATAAAGAGGTTGACATAAAAGAAGGAAACAAAATCCATATTATTCATATTCAACGGAACAATGTCTAACATTTCATGTACCCTTGAAGTTTTCTTTATCAGGAGCCTTAGCAGAAAGAATGTACTCTAGCCCTAAAAAAAAAAATCCACTTAAAATAAAAGACTAAGATATGTGGTCTCTGCCAGCAAAATCTCAAAACAATGAATATTACAATCAGGGAAGTTTCAGTCTTCATGGTGGTCTTAAAAAATTAGCAGAGGGAGTATTATTAATTGTGAAAGTGCAACAATGCATTTTGATTAAGTTCATAGAGAGTAATCACCAGGAACATCTACGTAGAGTTCAGAAAACTCAGTAAACCCATCCATCTGTATAGTTTATGGAGTGAGTAACCCTATCATGTGTTTGGATTTTCAGAGGTTGTGCAGTCCTATATCATGACAAGGCTCTACGTGAAAATGAGCTTTCAAAAGAATAATATCAAGGAGAACTAACAGAAGAGCCTTGAAATAGACCTACTGTATCTCTATACCAAAGAAACATCTAAACTAGGGATGAGGAAAACCCTAAAGTTAAGCAGAAGAGTCACACCCTTGTTGCACATTTAACAGTAGCAGCCGGTGATAGGGAAAAACACTAGTAGATAAGTGGGAGTGTAGTTCCAGTTCAGACACTTAATATGCAAAAGAAATGGGAATAAAAGCACCTTGCATTTGTAGTCTGACCTGTCTGCACATTAGATTATCAAGGAAAGGCTGTAAACATTATTGTAACTCAAAATGGGGTACCCATAGAGCCAATTAGTAAGGGATGGATTATGACCTAGGAGAAGATAATGAGAATTACAGACTTTATGCATTACCTGATGTTAGTCTAAGTCATGGAGGCTTTTGCTTACTTAAATCTTCATTGAAATCACCAGGCAATTATACCAGCAATTTATGCCAGCAAATGGCTAGCTGTTGCACCTCATGGCACAAAACACCATCTATAAAGAAAATGTAGGTGCTGTCCTTCCCAGAGGTCTTCAGGCATCTGTTCTAACAAATTCATTATGTGCAAGCTGAGATCGATGGATCTATCTATCTAATTATCCATCTAATCTGTCTGTATACACACACGTACATCCTTTTGTATGTGAGAAATCCCCATTAGTGTGTGTTTCTCTGCTCACAGAGGGCGCTGCCTGATCTTTGCTGTTTCTAGCTGCTGTTGGCCGTGCTGCAGTGAGGTGAACAATTAGCTCGATAGTAAAACAGAAAGTGATACGTTGCCTGCCAAGCAGTCAAAAAAACACAAATTGGAGGGATAAGGCCCACACTCCTGAAAGGGGCTCAGTGCCTCCATAGCTTTCTCTGAAAAATACACGTTACTGAAGATGAATTAGTGCATCACTGTTCACAAAATTCACATGGACTCCTTCTGTCCAAGCTGCCTAAAATGCAGTTCTTCTTGATTGCTGCCCAAGTCACCTGGGACAACTTAATCTAATCTAAGAGGTTATTTCACAGTGCTCTGTAACTGTAAGTACCTAAAAGGTTTGGTCTACTTGAGCACCTCTGTTAGGGCACTGGTGAAACAGAGGACAGACAGAACTAGTGAAAAGGGCAAGACAGCAAGAGCCAGTTTTTTAAGCAGCTGTACAGATTCCCACCTGTGGATTGATTCATCCTTGTTGCCTTCATCTCTTGCCGATTTCAGGTCCAATCCTCTTGGTTCAGCAGTAGGCTCAGAAAGCCAGGGAGCTGAAACCATTGACCACACCTGCCTGAAAAGGGCAAGAGCAGAAACATGCAACACTCGTCATGAGTTATGGCATTGTTCACCCCAACCTGCTGTGCTGAAACCAACAACAGTGGGATGGAGACCCTTAACACCAGGTTCAAAAAGAGGTCCCCGCAACACCAGAAATGCTGTTTTCATCTCAATTTTTGTTTTGTCTTCTGTAGAACACTCCATTACATTATCTGAAGGTAACAGGTCCGCTTGCTGAATGCAAAAGCAGATAATCCTTAGCCTGGATCTGTAGCTGAAAGTGATTTGGTACTAAAGGTAAAGGGCCTTCCTTTCTGGTCACTGTATTTCCAGGAATGTGCTGGGGTTTCAACAAAAAATTTCCTCTTAGTGTCCTGTGACATGCTGGGTCCTGACTGATTTGACTGCAGTCAAAAGGATCAGCTTTACTTACATGTATTGTTGTATTTCAGCCAAAATATTGTGAATGTTTTATCTGAAGGGGGAGGACAGTAATCAGCACTCAAGTCTTTCTTCTCATCCTTCTTCTGTTGTGAACTTCCCTAAATTGTAGACAAAGAGTAAAGACAGCTGTTTATTACAAGCAATTCACACTCGTGGTTGCTAGTGAGGGGGACCTGTTGTGTCTCATGGCAATCACATGCTATTGTCTGTTATGGCAACTGGAGAAAAAATTGACTTTTCATAGAGTAAAGAGAAGAAGAGAAAATTACTGAAGCAATGATTTTTTTTTTAATGGGGTAGAGGAAGGAGGGAAGCTTGGAAAAGAGCAAGATGAAGAAAAGAGACAAACGGAAGGCATATTTTCAAACTTGGAAATTGTAAAAGATTATGAGGTCTTGGATGTAATGCCACCACCTATAGCCACAGACTGCAGTGGGTGTTACAAGGAGAGATAATTTCCACTATGGCCAGCTAACATTTTTTGTCAGGCTGCTCTAATTGATTTTGCCTTTTGACTGTCTTCTTTTGGAACCCTTCAGTTTGAGCACTCTCCCCACTTTTTCCTTCAAATCACTAAGTGCATGACAAGCCACAATGATCTTAAAGGTATAGTTCACACTGGCATTATGTCAGTCAAAAAGACAGCATCTCTGCTGTCAGGACACTCTCCAAGGCATTGGGGTTGTCAGGATGGGGGCATTTATATATGGCATGATGATGCTGTTGTCAGGTCTGTGCATGGCTGCTTATCAAAATGTCAACAGTTCAGACCTGAAAGTGCAGATGAACCACTGCAATGATCACCGGGGAATGATGGACCCACTAAGTACTGCAGAATGTCATCTCGTATAATTACGACACTTTCAGTGCCCCTTGTGGGCCAGCAGAAGGGCTTGTGTTTGTGAGTGATTCTGGCACAACTCAACCTGCTGGTCCTCTGGACACTGAGTTGGTAAATAGCCAGGGAGCAGAGGATCAAACAGCATATGGCTTTGCAGACTTTACTGGGCTGCAAGTAAACATTCCAGTCCTGAACAGCTGTGCCTTGCCTCTAACAGGATTACTTTTAAGAGACTGATACCTTCTGGACTGATGGAAATCTGGAAAAAAGCATGCTGCTGTCAGGCTCTGAGTGCACCAAGGGGCTCTGCAACCTCTTCCCCCTTCCTTGGGGTTTGGCTGCCCATGCTCTGTTGCAGCTGTGATATAGTGCAGCTGTAGCCTCATATCAGGCTGCTGGGGACAGAGCTGTGTGAGAAGGAGCTATGGGAACCCTCATGGAGGCCTCTGGCTCTTTGCTTGGGAGCTTCATTAAGCTCGGGCCTCCATCCTTGAGACTTGCCTTAGGTATGCCTGTGCCTGTCCATGTGCCTTGACAATCCTGAACCACTGATTTGACTTGCTCGCTTGGCTTTGCATGTGATTCATCACTGCAGACATGTCTTATAATCTTGAATACTGGCTAGGCCTGCTCACCAGCATGATATCTGCTCAGATACTGTGGCATTGTTCCCACCTGGGTGAGATCATTGCCCTACTTGCCTTGGTATTGCCCCCAGCTCCTGGCTTCCTTCCCTTGTGGAGCAGCCTATGGTTGCTGCTTCCCGAGATCTCCTATCCCAGAGCTATGAATGTGGTATGTTACATGAAGTCAGTGTCCCTTTGGCAATCACTTGGTGTTTGAAATCGATGCACATGACGCAACTGAACAAAACTCTGTAGCAGTGGAAACACTGCTGAAGGCCGGCTGGTAGCCATACAGTCAATGGGCAAGACAGTAACAGTGCCTTCAAACAGAAGGTGGGGAATGCCTGGTCCTCTCTGCAGACTTCTGCTTCCCCGGACTTTGAAGATGAATTTGTCACATCTTGTCTCAGTGAAATTAAGGTTGATACTAATGAACACTGCTGGGCATAACTGCTCATGAAGAGCTACATGTTGAAACTGTGGCATATATATGAGCAGATGGGTTAGGGAAAGCACTTTGGGGGCCTTCACAGATGTGCTAAAGGCCTTGTGGAGTAATTGTCATGGAAGAAGACACCTCACACAGTGTCAAGTAACTTTCAGCAGGATGTAAAGTATCTGCAGGGTGGGTATGGATGGAACACCTGTGCCTGTGGCCCCGTGGACATCCCTGTTAAAACTAAGCCAAATTCTCTAGGGTAGGACAGCAATACCCAAAGCACTGACATGGTGGAAGCCTGTAGATCAACCTGTCAGAGTCATACTGACATAGACATCATCATCCTGCATAGTACACAAACAGAATATGACCTTAACTATAAACATAGATGTGCAGCAAAACAGTGACTGCCTATTACACAGCAATATAGGTGGCTGTGTAGTAACTCTGTATATTGGGTTTGCTATTATTACTATTAAATGGGTTTTTTTAATTGACAGAGAATACCAGAAGACATCATCTCTGTTGAACAGTTTGGGGCATAAATGATACAACAATCTGTGTCAGCACTTGACTTAATTGAAAGGTGAGAGAAAACAGCTGAATAAATAACTACTGTTTTCTCATGGAAATCTAAAATGATTGTTTTCGGATTATAAAAGATTCACTCTGTGGTTTTCCTTAAGTGCCGTTGTACGTTTGTGCTTCAGAAAAACCAAATCTATGTCAGGCTCCAGATAAGCAGTTGGCTTTCTATCTGTGATTTAATACACACTAAACAGGCAAGAATGTTTCTGTGTTATTTTCTGGCAGTGAGAATCTACTGTGTTAGGCATCTTTCCTATTCAGATGTGGCAGCTTTTGCCTACAACTGCCCTTCCCCCATAGTCTGCAGTCCCAAAGCAGTGCAGTTTGGAAAAATAGCTAAATTTCTTAAGAAGTTTCAAGAAGCAGCAAAATCCACACTTCCAGCAATCAAGTGCAATAACTGGGCGTGCTGTTTGCTGACCTTCACTTATGAATGATTCAGTTCCTTTCTCTTCTGATTCTGACAGTATTTGTATATCTCTTCTGTCTCTGTTGATTTTAGTTATGATTTTGTCCTCTGTGCTTCTTTCCTGCCTGTTAGCAAAACACAAGAAACCTAAAGAATGTGAAAAAATCATCTAATCTTCATAGTAGCTTTTTAATCTTTCAGGAGAGAATTGGGGCCTAAATTCTGAGTAACTGCAGAATTATGAAGGGAATTACAAAATTATAGAATAACCCTTAAAGCAGCCTTAGATATTTTAAGCTATTAAAAGCAACATATTCTTTTTCCAACTATATGTTTCACCTAATTTTTAGGTTAAATTCTGCTGTTCTCGAAGGATGAAAAGAAACAGAAATGCTAGAGCCCTGAGGAACTTCTCATTATTTGCAAGTATACACTAGGAACTTCCCTGGCTTGGATATTTATTTTGACTGCCTAAGACAGTTCAAATGGAGTCCATACAGCAGCAGGGCATAAGAGCAGAAGGAAGACCTTCAGAGACTGAAAAAGATGCATAGCCTCACATCCTCAAGTGGGCTCCTGTCGCCACAATTGTTTTAAAAGTTTTAATTCCTTTATTTTAGTACCAAATCATGAATTTATTTTTTTCCACAGCCCACAAAAAGTCCTGATTTGTTACAGAAGCAAATATATGTGCTAATGTAGCAACTATTCTATACAGAATCCAAAAGTTGATAGTCTAGGGGACACAAATACCCTCTAGAAAGCACAGTGCTATTTGTCAAATTAGTGAACCACTGAGAATTGGCACTAACCATGAAAAATAACCAAAAGAGAGGAATGAGAGAGCAGAAGAAAATGTTGTGGAGGAAGACCATAAAAAATGGAGAGAATAAAAAAATATTGGCAACAACTGGACCACAGCATAGTGCAGCGATTTGGGCTACCTGTGCCTTGTGGAATTCAGACCACTAAAATAAGAGGAAATGAAGGAAAATAATTTCTTATCATGAAAATAATATGTCCAGTAATGCTGCTAGTAAGCAAACCAGAGTAGACACAACACAAAAATGTACAGAGAGGTCATTAAGGACTGCCTTTTTAATTCTCATGCAAATGGCCTTTTGCTTTGGAGGTAAATACAGATTTTATAAGTTTATCTTTTCCCCTCATCTGACCAAAAAATCAGAAGTAACCAGTACTCTGTTCTACTCTCTAAAACTTCACTGAGGTATTCCTTTAGTTATGCTTATGTATGTTTATGCTTGTGGAGCTATTGTGTGAACTGGGCACCTGGCTGAACAAAGAGAAGTTGGAGAGAAGAGGGGCTAAGATTTTTAATTTAAGATGGATCTCTTTTCTGGTCTGATTCACATTACAGTCCTGCACTGCTTGTGTTGACATGGAGTAGAAATTAATTAAGATAGCACTGATGCTGGAGACAGTATATCATCAGATCATTGCCTCTCTGGAAAAAAACAAACCCATTACTTGTGGAGCAGTGTAAGCTGCAAATTAAAGGTGTGAGGAAAACACATAACTGAGGGGCATGTGAAAGGCAAATGTGAGAGAGACAGGAAATGTGAGTGTGTGGGAAAAGCATTTGGAAAACAACAGAGGGATAGGAAGAAGAGGTGTAATACATGGTAGCAGCACTTTGACCAACTCACTGACCATTTTTACAGAGTCTAATTAAAACTTTTAAATTTTGTTGGGTTTGTCTTATTTTCAGATTTTTCTGCAATTACTGCTCTAAGTTGCAAGTTTACCTCAGCAGAACACAAGCACGGGCTAACACTTACTACTAAAAATGAAACAGTTGTTTCCCATCAAAGCACAAAAAGCAAAGCAGCAGAGCAGAATCAACCAGCAGTTATTTACCAGCAGTTTGTTATCTATATCAGTGCTCACAACCATGTTCACTTAGCCCAGTAAGCAGAGTGGCCTGCTGTTAGCAAATATTGCCTGAAGCAAAACACTAAACAGTCAAAAAGAACCTTTTATATCTATTCTACATATTCATTTCCAAACATTTCCTAACAGCTCCAGTTAATGCATTAAGGTGCTCAGTCCTTACTGGCTGCACAAATCAGTCTTTCACGCTGACACCAGCAGTATTACCATGGTTACATGATTAGAGTGGCTTAACCTGGCAGGTGGCTTAGCAAAATGCCTAGTGCCAAAACAATCCTAGCACGCAATCTATACTTTTCCATCAAACAAATTAGTAGATCACATCTCTGTTGTCCAGATAATGGTAGATTGGGTTGTTTTTTTGTTTGTTGAGGTTTTTTTCCTAGGTAACAATGCTGTTGTCAAAATTTTACCACAAAATTGCTAACAAACTATTTTCTAAACAAAAACCAGTTTACTCACATTTTTGTAGACCTAAAAATCTCAGTAAAGTCAACAGCCAAGGAAAAAAAAATAAAGTATTCCATAAACCACAAAAATCCAATCTGACGTTTATATTTCTAACTACGTTTAAGGTTGGACTTTAAATCTGGGAAGATACCATACCAGCTGGAGGCTGGCCAGCTTTTGCTTGTTTGAAAGGATTCTTTCGGAGATGCATAGCTATGTATTACTATTTTTTTATCTGATGGTTTCAAAGCTGAGATCCTGAAGCTTTGCAGATAGATTAATTGTAAACAATTGTGCGTGACAATACTAGAACTGCCCCATCATGGTATGAGAGTATTTGGATACCAGGTATGCAGACCCAGTCATTCATATACAAATTGCAAAGTGTACCATTGGACTTAAACAATGTGCCTTTGTGAGAGGAGAAATCATCAGAGGAATATAGAAAGTGAAAACATAATGAACAGATCAAACTCTGGTGAACAAGGTACTGCTAGCATTTTCTTAGATGGAAGCTCCAAGACTTTGCAAATCACAAACTGATACAAAGCCTTAATACCTCAGTTGGCATTATTTTAGCTTAATTATACAGATATTATAAGTGCTATATGTACTACGTGTAAAAACCTTCTTTTGTTTCCTCCTGGGGCACAATGCTAAGAAAACAAAGAGGGAGTTTTCATTCTTAACACTTTCACACTACTTGCCAAAATTTCTTTCTGACCTAAATATATGACAATGTAGTAGCTTATATATAAAACCCTAAGGTATAAAAACACCTTGGAGTGTGTATAAGTTTATAGCTGTTTTGCAGTTTCATTCATACTATTGCCCCATATAATTTCTGTCTCACCTCTGAAAAAACTGGTGTGTTGTTTTTCACAGCTTTTGTGCCATCTCCCCTTTCTCCTGCTGATTTCACTGCTGCGTTGATGAAGCTCCAGTCCTCTGGTCTTTATACTGTAGCATTCAAGTTTAGAGAGTCTGAAGTCTTCCTTAGAAGTGACTCAAGTAATTTTTTGCATTGGAGAAGAAAGCTGAAAAGCCTTCAATATTTAAATAGAAACATAAGTTTCAAGTGTAGTATAAAGACTTCAGATTTCTTAACTGTATTCATCAATTAACATATCTGCAACAGCTGGAGTTTGATCCGTATTTTCAAAGAACAGTAATGTTGCTGATACAGCATTTCCAGTTCAGTTGCAGGAATACTGAAGTGGTTTTCAGAAGATAATTTAAAAAGTACCCAGTTGACAGGATGTTTCTTCAGGGAACCATTGATCGCATTCTCAAATTGCAACAGAACCAGAGATAGTCTTCATTTTAATTTCAAAATCGGGAATGCCTTAAGTGACGATCACAGCTAACCCATTTTAATGACAACCCTGAACATTTAAAAACTCTTATCTATTCAATATACTTCTGTGCAGAGAAACAAGAACAGATGGATGCTTCCTTAACACCTGCTGCTGTGGGAGTCATCTAAAACACTTGCAAGTAAGAAATTATTGCTGCTATAAAATGTCTCTCCATTTTATTTGTTTATAGGATTTCTATAGAACGTATATACAGTTTATTTTAGGTTTCTCAAGTTAGGTTGTGCTTTTGGAAAGCTGAGGAAGGATCACTTACTGAAGGAAAGCCTTTTTCTATGCCTCATAAAAAAAGGTTTTAGGATATTAAATTGAAGATTTACTGAAACCTGTTGTGTAAGGAGGCTGAGAGATCCACATGGTATGCTACTTCAGGAGTCATGGAATAGCTCCAGGGATGAAGAACCCAGTCCTGCAAAGCAGGAGGAGTCCCAGTGAGAAGGGAGGGCTCTTTAGAGGAAATCATGGAAAATTGAAACCTATTGCTTTTCTGACTAGGAACATCACAGAAAGATGAAGTGCAGAGATTTTAGCTCATAATTGTCCTAAGAGCTTTCCGTGAGTGATTTAAATGTTTTTCTGCTTCCACGTGTACCCAAAAGGTGAGAGTCAAATTATTTCCCAAATGTGGAACACTGTTCCCTTCTGAAGTTATGTGCACCAGGTTTGTTTGGGTTTTGTTTGTTTTGTAGACTTTCATATGCAGTAGATTCAAGAAATATAATGTAAGTTCAAAGGACCTGAAAGTGAAATGTCATTAGTGATTTTAATCCACCTAGATTATTTAATGGGTTTCATTTTTATTATGCTTAGTGGCCAGAAATAGCCTTAAAAATTGAGTTAATTGCAATATGAGATACAACCCAAGTTGAAATATCAAAAGAAGACAGTATATGTCAAAAAAACCTCCCCCCCAAAAAACCCAGACAAGCTATATTTTCCCCCACCATCTTTTGGCACAGATGTTGCAATAAGTAATGCAGGTTATTAGAAATTTGGAAAATTGAAAGGATGCCAGTATCTGACACAGAAGTAAGGTGTTTCTTCCAGTCCAGACAACAGCCATTGGGAATTAACTTTGTAGCACATCACTCTAGTTCTGCTTTATACATCCACAGACTTAAAAACTAAAGTACTACACTGACAATTTACTCTGAGCTTTTGCATAATAGAGGTCACAATACTTCACACAGTAAATCCTACTTATAACTTCTGACTGGGCTGGAGGACATAATTTAAAGGCTTCACATAGTGATAAATTCCTTCATTCCCAAGGTAAGTGGTTTTGATTGTAAATTGTCATTATGCTAAATGGTGTATATTATTTAACTTGGATTGATATGTTTGTCTTCCAACTGCAGAAATTTTATATGTTGTTCTACTGATTCTAGACTTCTAGAACTTAGACGGGTCTAAGTCTCATCCCAGTGTACAAACTGACAGACTATGATCAAATAACCACTGGCTTTCCTGTTGGCTGAACTTAATAAATGAAACTTCTTCTGGCTTTAAGGTATGATTTCCAAACCTCAACAAATTTAAAAAAGATCCCAAAGAAAGCCACAAGTATTTGATGTGTATTTTTAAAGACTAGACAGAAGACTAGACAGAAGAAAATAATGTTGCTCCTTACTCACCTCTGCAATAATGCCATATATGAGCATACAAATGCACCTTTGTTAATTTATCTAAGGATCACAGAAATTAATTCAGACACTTTAGATATTAGGTTATCCTGCTGATTTGTATGCATCTAGGATAAATCTTGTAATTTGTTTTGGCTCCTCTGTCTCCTGAATGCAAAGATAAGTTTGCTATATGTGTAGGGCTTGAATTTCAAGAGCTGAGCACTTTACCATGTTTGACGTACAAATTTAGATAAACTGTTTATCTACCCTGAGTGATTAAAACCTGAAGTACATGACTTATGAGAAGAAGCTTAAAAGAACTGAGTTTGTTTAGCCTGGAGAAAGCATAGGGAGTTGTCTGCAAGAGCCTATTGGAGGGCATTGGGAAGATCAAACTGGACTCTCCTTGAAGATGCAGAGTGAAAGCAGGAGATGGAGTGAGCACAAACTGCTCCAAAGGAAATTCTGATAAAATATTAAGAGAAAAAAAAATACTCCTACTGAGGGTAAGGAGCCACAAGGATCTCTACCCTTAGGAACTCCACCTTTACAAACACTTAAGGCTTGACTGGATGACCTGAGTAACCTGCCAGATCTACTCTGAATGGTGGATCAGACCAGATCCCTCCCAGAGAAACGTTCCTTTCAGTCTAAATTACTGTGACTCTATGACTAATTAATTAGCTCTGCTGGCTTAATTCAGTGCTGTGACTGAAGTGATGCTGTAATTTAGGCTCGAAATGCAGACCTTTCTTCACAAACCTTACACGATACTTGACAGGAACAGGGATTTTTATGAGGGTGCTGATTCATAAAAACAAAAAACTATTAAGCAGATGAAAGCTGAGTCTCCATCTCATCCATCCATCATCCTTCTCTTGAACATCCCTGTCTCTCCTACATGAACTAAACTACTTCACTTAACACCACAACCTGGTATGATAAACCAGCATAAATTCCAGTTCTACACGATAGACAAGTTGTAGTTCGTCATAGTAGACCATGTCATAATGCCATAATGTAGTAGCAGCTGCTGCATAAAACAGTGACTTCTCCCCAAGGCAGGTGGAGGGCAGATGATTGAGAGGGAATGGAACCATGGGCAAAACCAATTTCTGAATCAGGAGCCTTCTTTTTTTGTTCTCATTGCATCTGAAAATTGGTCCAAAGAGTTATGTTCTTGATGAAGCTACATGCTGTGCCAAAGCTAAATGTTATTGAGCTCACTTATCAGACTTGATAAGTAATGCGAGGTATATAATACAGTTAACAACTTCATTTGTACCTGTTGTGTTCAAACAAATCATTCTATTATCTTTACTTAACATTCTTTTACATCCGGCTAAACTAATCCAGTGAAATACACGTACATAAGAATTAGACCCTTGATATGATCAGTAAATTAAATTAACTTGACTCCAGGAAGAAAGATAAGAAAATGCCTGTCCTTATGAGAAAGGTCACAAAGAGTGAGAGGAGTGCACATTTAAAAATTCCAGAATTTAAAGAAATAATGACCAGAGGGATAAGGGACCTGCCTTTGCTGTAAGTTTCTGTCTTTCTGACAGAATCTTTTAACTTGACACTTTACTGTATTCCAGATAAGACTACTTTCTGTTTATATGTTCTGACTTGATATACCCAAAATGTTGCACTTTTATTGCAGAAACCAAACATACTCTATTGCAGCAAAGAGTGAGAAATAAACATGTTAGTTTGTTAAAGTAAAGTTACATTGGCCAGAGTATTGTAAATAGATACATCTCCTTTGCTGTTTTCCTCTGCAGTTTGAGGCTCACATCAAAGTGATGTCCCTGTATTGAAATGAGAAGTCAATACTTAAAACATTGGGGAAAACAGAAGATGAAATTGTGAATGTATGTGCACTGTGGGTTGCTCAGCTAAGGCAGTGGATATAAGGAAGCCTGACAGCCTGAGAAGCAGTTGTTTTCTGAAATACAGCTTTTGCCTTAAAGAATATGTCTCCTCCTGCTAATTACTCCAAGATCAAGTATAATTGAGGAGATGTAAAACTAATCTCAGAACTTTTTATTCCTTCTCCTTCCAAAAGAAAGTGTTTTAGCTTAGTTTTCAAAAAGCCCAGTCTATTGCATCATCTGCTCACACAGCCAGTAAGTTTTATGTGGTGTGAATATGTCGTGGATGGGATACAGCTAAGTCAAAGTCGGGCAACTCAACTGGAAAAATAAACAAACATTTTTTGCAGTGGAAGGAATATCCACTAGCTATAATGAGTGTCTGCAGTGAGGTTTGTTGAGTTGATTTCCTTGAAACAAATCAGCTTCAAAAATAAAACAAACAAAAAAATCTTTCTTCCACTTTTTGAGTGCATGCATGAGGCACCTGCTGGCATCCAGCTGGAGCAAAAGAACACGTAAACTTTCCTCAACTTGTCTTTTCAAGTGTTTCTGTGTTTCAAATTGCAAGTTTGTTTTTCTTTAATTGTATAGGATGATTTTGTTTTCAGTCTTGGCAGGTGATAAAGTGATCACACCAAAACACCATTACCAGGAACCTTCTTTTGCTAAGACAGTTCACCCACACCTTTTAACAGTCTTGTTCAGTGACTCACTCGCTCTGTTGCTACACAATTTCTCCATTTCTTCTGATAGCAGGGAACAGCAGTAGTTTAATCTTCGGCTATTCATTTCAGAGCTCTTTGCAAGTCTATTTCTCCTTGTCTGGTTCATCTCCATTTTCTTAATTGAAAATTGAGATTTTCATCCATAGGATGTGTAACAGTGTATAGGCTTGCCTTTCAACTCTATTTATCTGATCAAACATGTATTTGCAAGTACTTATATTAAAGATTCTGTAGCCTTAACGAGATTTGTAACTGCAGTAAAATTGAAGGTGTGAAACGTGTGTGCATTCTTGTCCCTATCTTCTCGCACAATAATTTGATGTAAAACTTTGAGTGTTATTTATATATCTATTCAAAGCTCTAGAGTAATTACTGTAGAGTAAATAAAACAAACAAACAAAAAAAAAAGGCGATGCAAAAATTATAAATCTTGCTTTATGTTTGGGGGCTGTACTAAACATAATTTGCCAGAAAGCTGCATCTTGTGTTTGCAGAATGTTTATCAGCCTTTGCTATTTATAACAGATGGAACTAGGGCATTCTGAATGTTTCTATTAAACAGTAAATGGCACTGCAACATAAACACAATATTGCGGAAGTTTGGTCTTGCAAATTAAATTCCACAACCTGGCAGATAGCTTACAAATTTAAAATCATCTTATCTTCTCTTTTGTAGAATATAATCATAGCAGATATCCATTGCTACGTCCTCAGTGTGGGCAACATTATTGCTGCATACTCTGAAACACAGGAAGGGGAGGATAATACTGGTAACTCCACAAGGGCCATTGCATGGATTTCATGAGGCACTACACTTATTAAAAGAAAGGAATGGTCAAGCAACAGGTAAAGAAATCTCAGTCCAGTTCTGATCCTTAGGCACTTATGTACCACCACATTTCTGGTTAAGATAATTTTCCAAACCAATTTTGTTTTAGGTCAATAGACAAAATAGCAGCATAATCACAGCCATCCTTCACTGAACAATGGACAACATGCAAATCTTTGACTTTGGCCATCTTCAAGGATCATGAACAATTGTTAACTCATGGGCATTTATACAAGTCCTTCAGTTGGTAATAATCTCCTTATCCAACATCCACCATCTTTTCTGTTGTCATAGGCTGACATGGCTTTCCTCCTGGGTCTCCATAATGCCCATTCATGTTACAGTCCACCCAAGACTAGACACTCATTCATTGCCTATAATATCTGTCTTCATTTATTAAAAAAACCAAACAAACCTCATGTGTGTGAATAAAACCATAGCACCATAAAAATTATCAACCAGCAGTGAGTCAGCATGTTCAAATTCCCCCCCCCCCCCCGTTAGTTTATAACCTTCTTGAAAACTAGAACCACAGAGGTGGCCACAAAATGGCACCATCATCTTGCAGCTTTGCTCATATAAAAAGTGGCTTACAAAGAATTGTGTTTCATCTTCTCTTGTCCATGTGGGTAGAATGGTGACCTCCCTGGACAAGATGGTATTGGGTGCAGGTTTCAAGATTTTGTTCGCCAGGAGATGCAGGGGTGGCCTCATGTCCATGAAAACATACTTAAGAAAGAATATCAAATGATAACAAAATGGTTGTTTTTCTATCAAAAAGAGAAACAACCCTGCAGAAACAACCCTCTCACCAAGGTGAGAGAACAAGGAATGGAAGGAGGTGCTTCAGGTGCTGAAGGAGAGATTCACCTGCAGTCCTTGGAGAAGACCACAGTGAAGCAGGCTCATAATAGGAACTGCAGGCCCTGCAGAGCTCACACAGAAGCAGGTTTACTCTGGAGCCCATGGAAAGGCCCATGTTGGAGCAGAGGAAAAGTGAGTGAAGGAAGGAGCAACAAAGAGGAGCTGTTATGAGCTGACCACAATCCCCATTCTTTCTGCACCANTGTTGGGGGAAGGTGAAGGATCTTAAAAGGGAGGGGTGGGGGGGGAGAAAGGTGTCTGTAACAACTATCAAACTGCTCACCCTTAAACTCTTAAGCTCTGATTTTAGTAGTAGTTGTAGTTGTAGTAGTAAACTCTTAACATTCTAAGTTAGAGCCTGTTTTGCTTGTGTGAAGTAGTTAATAAACAGTTGCTTGTAATCCTTATCACAAAAGTCGGAGGTTTTTTTTTCCCTTCTCTGAGAATTTTAGATCTATGTGTGGGCTCTTGGCTTTTAGCCAGAGTCAAACCATGACAGTTGGGAATGAAAAAATTACGTGGAGCCTGCCCTGGTGAGAGCAAGGAAAAGGTGCTTTATTTTTTGTCTTTTTTTCTTATCATCCTACTCTATTTTAATTGTTAATATTAATTATTTTTCCCAAGTCAAGTCTGTTTTGCCCATGACAGTCATTGGTGAGCAATCTCCTTGTCCTCACCTCAGTCCACAAGTTCTTATTTTTCACTGCTGTTCCACTGAGGAGGAGCAGAGAGAGAGCAACTGGGTAGGAGTTTAGCCATGGCTAACCTACCATACTAGTGTTTCATCTCTGCAGCATCTCTAATTTGATCTCTGTCAAATGAGTGTATTCAAAAGGTCACAATTATTAAAAAAAATATGTACATGTAACTTTTTGTTCTCAAGCTAAGCCCATGAAAGATTTCACTTGCCATTTTGTGGGTAAAACTGAACACTCCAGCAAAAGACCCATCTATAAGCCTTATAATTTTTTAATTTCTCGAAAGTTATTCTCAGTAGTTTTCTTCATTTCTCATTTTTCATTAGAGGGCTGGGGTGGAAATGAATTCCAATTACTGTGAATAATTTTTGGAAAATAATTCTTGTTCTTCATACGTGTTCAGTCCCTAAGATGTATGCATAAGGTAGCATTTTAGGGAATACATAACCATAATGACATTTATGTCTTTTCCAAGAATCCCTGAAACTTTGCTGAGGCATCACACTTGCCAAGCAGAGCTCAGGTAGTCTTCTGTAGCATCCCGTAGCTTTTTGCAGGTCAGGCTGTCTGCCATTATCTCCTCCAATTAGCATGATTATATACATGGCTTCACCTGGCATTCTGACAATTCAAGACATCAGATAGTGACAAATTTAAACAGTGCTCTTAGATTCAGTAACCAATATGTAAGAGGTAGTATGGTTGAACTTTGGAAGCAATATAAGCTGTACCACTATAACACAAGAAATACCACAAATGGTATTAGACATTCCAACAACATGTGTATTAAGTACCTTTAAGCCTTCGAAAAATATTTACAGTGTCTGCAAGTGATTCTGATGGATCTGATGCACATGCAGTGTTCAGTCAAGTGGATTGCCCCTGTAGAGGTTATGAACACATCTGATTCATGAAACTCAGATTCTTAATTGACCTGTGTTTTTCCTAGTGACAGCTAGTTATTTCAGCTACAAGATCTATAATGTGTTTAGCAGATTTTGAATTTTATCTTGAGGGAAGAATCAACTCCATCAAACTTTTATCCAGTTTCAGAATGTCATTAAACAAATTTGGCAACTGAAAATCTGCCAAGATGTTTTTATTAAAACATTTGGGGTTTATACTTTTGAAATTGCCTGTAGCTGTTTATAAGTTTGGGTTTTTTTAAAGACAATTCTATATTTATGGCAGCAGCTCGTCTATTATAAACCAAAGCCAAAAAGTTCAACATAACACTAAAAATAAAGTTATAGTTCACAGCTGAGCTTCTTCAAAAAGATTCTGATTTTTGTGTTAGAACATCCCTATCTTTTTTTATTTCATGTTTAATAATTTTTGCCTGTGAGAGTCTTTTCTTCTGAAACTTGGCATGACATAACTATGAAATTATTAATTTACATTGTACACACTCAAGTCTCAATCTTTTCCATTGCCCCAAGTACCATAAAAACACAAGGGAGGCAAATATCTCAACTGAAAAGCTTAAATTAAATATTTTGTCTCAATTCAGCTGTTATGCAGGAAGCTGACTGGCTTGTAATTGTTGGGACTTTAGCTGATATAGGACCATGGATTTTTGAAAGCTGATGTGATTAGCAAGGCCAGCTATTTCATTTAAGCTGAAAAAGGAAAGAGGTTAATTTTTGATTGTTTTACTAATGGCAGAAAGCAATGGAACTTTAGAATTGAATTTTTCAGTTGAAAGGGACCTAAAACAATCATCTAGTCCAGCTGACTGACCAGTTCGGGACTGACCAAAAGTAAAACCATGTTGTGTTGTCCAAATACCTCTTAAGCACTGACAGGCTTGGGACATCGACCACCTCTCTAGGAAGCCTGTTCCAGTGTTTGACCATGCTGTCATAAATGCATTCTTCCTAAAGTCCAGTTTGAACCTCCTGTGATGCAGCTTTGAACTTCTGTTCTATCACTAGGTCTCATGTAGAAGATATGAGCACCTCCTTCTCCACTTCCCCTCCTCAGGAAGCTGTAGAGAGCAATGAGGTCACCCCTCAGTCTCTTCTACTCGAAACTGGACAAATTCAAATTTCTCAGCTGCTCCTCATAGGACTTGTGTTCTAAGTTCAGATTAAGTGGTGACAGATGATCAGAGTTGAAATGGCTATGTATGCATGTGTGTATACCAGAAGGAAAACACAGGAAACAGCAAGCAAATTAAGTTCAGAGAGCAATCCAAAACAGAGAACTCAGAGTAAAATGTTATCAGGTGAAAGATGTGTCTCCTATTTCTTATTTTCCACCATATTCAGGAAAATAGGATTTCATGTACGTTTTTTGAAACAAAACAAGATTACAGCAAAGACATTTCTGATTGCAAAATCAATTTCAGAGGAAAATAAAACAATCTGAAATGTCTCAAACTGCTTAGCTTCTCAAGCTATATCTCTATGGAATTTTATCTTGCTATTCTCCTTACTGTAGACTTGTAAGAAAAAAGAAGAGTGTTATTTCCAAAATGTTATAGTTTGTGTGTTACAAACTGAAGGAAAAACAAGAATATATTTGTGAGACAGACAGGGATTATTGCACATTCATTTAAAGCCAGAATATAGTTTGTATTTTAAAAGTAAGTAATTCTATATTTAAATGTTGTATTTTTTTCTTATGATTTAAGAAAAAGCAAATCTTATGATTGCTTATCTTAATGATATGATCTTATGATCTTAATCTTATGATTTAAGCAAAACAGCAATGCTGATTTGTCATAAGAAAGCCATTTTGCCATACTGAAATGGAATATTTTTCGTTTAGTGTTATCTTGATCATTCTGTGATGTATCTATTTCTTCTTAGATTATTATTTTTTAACTGTTAAAAATAATCCTGTCAGTGGTAAATTAATAGAACAACGTTTCACAGTTTACATTTCCTTTCTTACCAAGCAAACCTGTTAAAAAAGAAAAAACACAAATTGCCCAAAATCCTAGTGATAAAACATGAAGTGTTCTGGGCACTCTGCCAGAGCATGGGAAGGAAGCTTTGGTCCTTGTTCTAAAGGTTGCTATACTAGCAACTAGTATTTTTAAATGCAGGTGGTTAACATCAAGTGTACTTGTTTGAGAAGCCTTGTCTGGAAACTGTAGATCTCTTCCCTCTTGGGTGATTCCCTTAACGACAAACCTTTATTTAGGCTTTGCTTCTCTGCTTTTCCACACGATCCTTGTATGGTGCATAAGTTATGACTGGACCTTGTCTGAAAATCAGAATATATTTAAGGGATTTTGGTTGAGTCAAAGGAATGCCTGCGTATGTGAGGATTGCAATGGGACATGAAGTGACTGGCAGGAATGCACCACCACCACATTTAAGTGCCTAAGGGATTAGATCAAGGTAGAATGGATTGCTGTGGGGTATGTAGCTGAGTTTTAGCCTCATTTAAAAAGGCTTTAGCTAGACTGGATTCCTTTTGATGATGTCAGCATCCCTCTAATGTACCTGTTGATGTACCGTCACTGCCTTCTTCCCATAGTAAAAATCTTTTTATGATTTGTTGTACAATACCAGCAGCCAAAAGCAAGAGCACCCCCAAAACACCAGATGATGATGTGTGAGACTGTCTTGAGTGAGTGTTTTAAGATTGCTTAAAGATACCACCACAGTGGCTTAGAGGTGTTGCTGAGACGGATCAATGTTCCCATCTTTTGACAAAGGTTTTTCCTATGGAGTGTGGCAATGCAACAGCCACAGTGAACAAACAGTTGCAACAGTCAAATAGCACTACAACATCATAATTCAAATGTCACCAAGACAAATGTCACCTGGTTTGGTATCTAGAGACCACAGAGCTCTGGATATGGTGTAGCAATATTTCTGTGCTTCTTCTGGCAGTAGGAAACAGCGCTCACCTTTCCCTCAGCAAAAAATAATTTACCACTGCAACTCCCAAGGCAACAGTTACCAAGCATGCTGAAAGTGAGAAAATCCCTGTCTTCATACTTCTGCTTTTTCAGCTTTGCCCATCAGAGGTTTCCTTTTGCATCAATGGTGAAAGATGACACAAATGACATTTAGGTATTCTGAAGTCTATTTTGATATACCTTCTCCAGCACAGACATCTTGCAGCCTCGCATCACTCTGCTGTAAGTAAATGACTTACTTCTCAAACACCACAAAGATGTAAAAGAAACAGTCTAAGTTTCTCAATTTTTTTTCCCTATGTTTCTCAATCAGTGAAACAGAGACTTCTGCATCACAGCACTTTTTAGGAATAATGACAGTCAGGCTCAAATTGCTGTGCACTTTTGAAGAATCTTCCACCCAAAATTAACTGTGTCCAGAAAAAAAAACTTGGTTTCTCCCCTATTGTACAGTAAATCATTATAAGCTTTTATTAAGGATCCAAAACTAAAATGGAGTTTGATTTCAGATGCAAGATTGTAATAAAAATAAAACTCAGAGATACTCTTTGTGAAGACTGACAAATTTCACAGAATGCAAAGTACAAACGTCCCAAACATGCAATTATATAAAAAATTTCATTTTGCAACTCAGTAAAACATTAAATTTTTAATGCTCCTTTACCATAGAATATGCAAATTAACATTTACGAGTCTACATCTTTCAACAATAGATGGCACTAGTAATTTCTGCATTTG
The DNA here is from genome assembly GCA_013390005.1 of Calyptomena viridis. NCBI lineage: Eukaryota > Metazoa > Chordata > Aves > Passeriformes > Eurylaimidae > Calyptomena > Calyptomena viridis. Next base: position 75,567 of record WEIV01008644.1, on the reverse strand, counting down.
CCAGAACATTAAATAATGTTATAACATTTTAACACATGCAAAACTAAACATAACTGCCCAAATAATATATGTTGATCAACTCTGCTCTAAAACACTTTTTTTTTTCTCACAGCAAAACAGAAACTTATGATAGCAGGAGCAACATCTCAAAAATGTTTTACTATTTACAACGATTTATCTGAACTGAGAACTAGGAAAATATTCCACTATCAACTACACTGATATAAATCACAATGCTCAATGCCAAAGAATAAGAAGAGGTTTCTGTTTATTAGCACTTGTAAAGCCTCTTTCATAGGAGCAGTAGGATGATATTTACTTTTTATTTAAAAATTAACAAAGTAATTTTAGGCATAAGTCTCCCTTAGAACAGTGCGAAAGACACTTTCAAATGGACACAAAGCTCGTCAATGTTTATTTGCGCAACAGGAACATCCTGCTCCTTCAGGAGAGGAACCAGATGGATCTTCCTTCACAGAATCAAGTGTCAAGAGCATCATGAGGAGTACTTCAAGGACAGTGTGGTATCTAAGAATGCTGCTGTAGCAGAAGAGGGATCTGGACTATGACAAGCACACCTTAACACAGCCCTCAGTTAGACAACCAGGCTGTTACTTAGCAAACACAAAAGACTGACTAGTAGCTGGTGAGAGAAGAACGGACAGAAGATTTATAGGTCTGAAGTAGTGAACAGAGCACGGAGGACAATTTACTTATGTAAGGCATATAAGGATTCATGTATTAGCAAATCACACATCAGTCTTCTTATGCCTGTGGTTTCCACAATAGAACAATTCTTTATTATTATGTGGCTTGTTGAAGTGTCTTTGGAAGACCAAGAGAAAAGGATGGACAGGGGCATGAATGATATAACAGAAATGCAAGAAGAACACAGAGATGACTGACCTCTATCTAAACTGGAATAGCCCACTCCACAGTCTACTGGCCATCAAATATCTTCCTTATTATAGACCAGCATCAGCTCAGATCATCACCGTCATTATAGAACATTATAAGGAAACCCATATTTTAAGTTTTTAGGCAATAAAAAAATATTACTTTAGAAATGAGAAAAGGTGTGAGGTAGCAACGTTTGCTTTGGCATTTGTGGTAACTACAGTTTCAAGTTACTTTTGCCATTATGCTGCCATTCACCCATTATCAAAACACACTGTTGTGTATCACTGTAATAACTGTTGAATCTCAGTGACAGTCCCTGGAAGGGAAATGCTATCAGGTAAGTCAGAGAGCCCTGCATGCACCTCTGAAATACAGTTCTCCTTCTCCAAGTAATATGGATAGTTCATTCCATGTACTGTGGCAAATCTCCAAGCATCACGCAGGGTTGAACTTTAGATGAAGTCAGCGTGTTTGTAACAGCCAGGCTTAGCAGTCCCATTGTTTGGAAAAAACATCTCTAAATAGACCTTAAAAATAACCATTCAATTTCTCATTTAATATCTTCATTTTTAATTGGCTTGTTGCATTCTTTATATGCATTGAAATTCTAGTACACGAGCTCCTATGGGAAAATAGTACTCAGCAATTTGAATTTGTTTGCTGCTCTGAACATAGGGGATCTGATTCTCATTTATGTTACAGTCGCTTTGTATTGCTCAGGCAGTAAATTGCATTTACACCCAATAAATGAGCAACTGGAGTAGTGTAAAGTAACTTCAGCATGAATAAGAATTAGGCCCAAAGCCTTCCTAAGATTTTATAGCAACTCTGTTATTCATCTCGATTGTTGAGATAGGGATTGGTTGACAAACAAATAGCAACACAGTATTACCTAGTTTGGAAGGAGAATTGAGCCAGGGATTAGAAAACCCCAATTCAGTGAAGGAAATCAGACTGGCTATTAAAAGCCTGAAGTCCAATGAAACATTAAGGCCAGATGGTTTCAGCATACATTTTTACAATCAACTAAGTATAAAAGATGAAATAGCTCCCCTGCTGGTTAGAGTATTTCAAAATTATTTACAGATGGGAATTAATGTTAATGGGTCATGTAGATAACTCCCTACATACCATGCTGAAAATTTACCGCCCTTGAGTTTAGTCCCAGCCAATGCACCAGGAAGTTTCATCATTTGAAAATGAAAATAGATTTTTGTCATTTTACTACATACAACTAACCATTCCAATTTCACCTCCAAGAGGCTTAAACAGAAGTAGGATAATGAGGGACAGAGCTAATACCAGAAATGCCCTTTACATGAAGATTATTTTAATTGTAAATTCCCACAGCTGGAAGATTTACTCATAAAACATAGCATACAGTAAAAGTGTGCTATAGTGAGGTCTGATATTAAAGCTATATGCAAGAGTGGTTCAGGGGAATACGGAGCTCTACCTCTAGATGAGTGGTTTGAACCATGTTAGGTCAAAATGCAGATTTCACCATTTAACATTCCTGTGAGGCAGCCACTCACATAATAAAAGTAGTTACGGGCCACCTAAGTGCACACGTAAGTAAAACACGGAGTATTCTATTCCTTTTATCTGAACATCTTTATTGATCATTTTCCCAGACACAATTTATTAGATCTAACACAATCAAGAATTTATAATAAACAGTAAAGAAAACAAAAAAATTCCCCCACTATCGACTTTTAGTCAGTTTAATTAATGCAGATTTTCTCCTGTGTACAAATTTAAAATTAAGGTTTTGCCTCACTAAGTGGCACAGGTGAAGTAGACTGGAATCTGAATGAGCAGTTTTAGATTTCTCTCCTCTTCACAGATAAAAATCTCACTAATCATTGCACTCCCTTAACAGATTCATTTCTCTGAGGTACAACTAGCTTACTGTCTGATCTCTCTTCTCTCATTAAAAAGCAAACAATTTAAAAATACTCCTTGATCAAGGTCTTTTCAATTGCTCATTTTATAAATAGGGATAATCCAAAATGAACGAGACCTAGAATAAATTTCTGCTATTAGTCATATATAATTACAGCCAGAAAAATGACACTTTTTTTAAGATTACATTCTGGATATGGGCTAACATAGCAGATTAACGCAGCACTTAACTTTCTGCTTTTCCTCTGTTTCAGTTTGAGTTTCATTACATTTATTTGGTGTGTAATAGCAACTGACCTAACCACTTCTGTATACAAAGAAACTACTATCAGATACAATATTTCAATAATCTGGCTTTAGAGGAAAGAGAAGACAGGTAAAGCTTCTGTACAGATCATGAAGTGATCAACCTTTAGACTAGCTGAGAGAAAACAAACGAAACCCCTCAACTGGCAGAGAAACAGGGTATAGAAATACATCTTCAGAAAAAGTGAGAGGTTTCCTTCTAGTCATTTCTTAAATGACTCCCTCCTGACTTTCATTCAGTTGTTCTCCTTTTCAAATCCTTCTTCAGCTTATTCAAATCTCCAATGCTGAAACAAGTTTGATGATCTCTAATACTGGACAACTGTGGACTTTATTTTTTTTTAGCTCCAGCATGTCCTAAAGTGCAAAAAACACACAAAAAACCCCACAACAAAACACAAAACAAAACAACCCAAACGAACAAAAATGAAAGGGCCATTGCTGAAGGAAGCTCCTTATCATCAGAACTGGTGACAGCTATGCTCACTATCACGTTTCTACAATTTCCATGATTTATGCATGGACTGCTCAGTGACTGAAAGGAGAACTGAGGGAGGTGCCCGTAAGTACCAAGTAGCACTTTTGTACCAATTATGAGCCCAAATTAGCAAAGCTTGGCTAACAGCTGATTCACTTGGAATAAATTCACTTGTTAGTAATAAGGATAGTCACTGAAAAGCCTAGGGGCAATTCTGTATAACCCAGTTTATTACCCAGATCATGAGATGTAATTCCTGGTGGCATCAGCATGCACAGAGCTGGTGGTCAGCTGGCAGTCACTGCAAGGAATCACGCATGTGCAACCCATTGCAAACAGTACATAAAGGCACATTTCTCAGAGCTACCCACTGGCAATAACTGTCATTAGTACTTAATGCCTAAGTTAATGATAACAAACTCTTGTTAACTAATAGGAAAAGTCCATTTCTACTTCTATATTTTCAGTGCAACTCAGCTTAAATATCAACTCTGCCCTTGTGAGACCCCACCTGGAATACTGTGTCCAAATCTGGAGTCCTGAGTATGTGAAAGATATGGACCTGTTAAAGAGTGTTCAGAGAAGGGCCACAAAAATGGTCAGAGGGCTGGAGCATTTCTTCTTTGAAGACAAACTAAGGGAGTTGAGGCTGCTCAGCCTGAAGAAGAGAATGCTCTGAGGAGACCTAATATCTAAAGTGTTCAAGGCCAGGTTGGATGGAGCCCTGGGTAATCTGATTTAGTGGAAGGTGGCCCTGCCCATGGCAGGGGGGTTGAGACTAGATGACCTTTAAGGCCCTTTCCAAGCCAAACTGTTCTATGATTCTATGATTTGATGATTCTGTGTAATGTGACAAATAATGTACTGCCATCTCAGCAGTCCCCAATATATTGTCTATTATCTGTGAAAGAATTTTCCCAAAAGCCATCTGTATTGTTTTTGTCTGCTGAGATCTTATTTTTCACTGAAAATTTTTCTCTTCTGCACAGAGAGCTTCTTTCTCTCAGTTCCTTTTGTTTCAACATTTTCATTAGAAGGATGAGAAACAACTGGTACACAAATACTATAGCTGATCTATTTCAGTCTTGACATGCTGAAACAGATACATTTTGAAAGAACAAATTACTCTCTACAGTTTTCCTTATTGCATATTAAAAGAAATTTAGATTGCAAATACAAAGATTTAACAAACACATTAAGACTTAAAGACCATTACTTATTAAACTAAAGCTGAGACAATACAACAATCAAATTAAAAATACTGTTGCAAATAAAATCAGCAAGTTGATGGTTGTTTGATTTAGATTATCAAATTATTTCAAATAGGAGTCAAACCCAGTTACAAGGCTGAGACAAGAAAAAAAAGGGGGGTTTTTCCTAGTCCTGTATTGTGAAAGAAATTGTTTTTGTGTCTCGGTTTAATACAACTATTTTGTTCCATTTTCTGCCATAGTAATAGAGATTTTCTGACAGTGATTCAATTGTCATGACTGCTTTCAGTTATGCATAGACTGGATGTTCTCAAGGAAGTACAAAGACCAAACAAGCTTCCTTAGCTACAGTTTCACTGCTGTTTTCCCTTTTCCTTAAATGTCATAATTGTTCTAGTAGCTATTCTTTTGCTTTTCTTATTACATTCCCTATTGCACATAACAACATAAAAACTAAGCAACAGAAATAAAACAGAAGAGTGTTTACTATGACAGGTTTCTACACACAACAGTTGCTCCAGAAAGTACTTCTTTAACTTTGACAGCACTTATTCACATAAAAGACCAATTCGGGAGCTCATTTTAAGGTTTCAGAAAGTATTATCAGAAGTGTTTTTTCACAAGCACATAAATTCATTCTTTGTGCTTTTATGTGCTGGCAGAACACGAAAGAAGTGTTTCTTAACAGGAGGCAGGAAAATAGAGAAATAGAAGGATACACTTTCACTGCTTGGTCTACAGATCTTTGAAGTATGCAGGTGCTTGTAGATTAGCTGATATAGTAGCTTCCTTAAATTTTTTGATTTCTTCATGAATCTAATGGAGAGCAGCAGATTTGTCTGTCTGGCATACCCAACTCAGCCAATTCTTGCCTCCTCTTGCAAGATGATGCAGTATCCAAGAGGAAGGTGGGATGTTTCTTTTATCTGTTGTCACTAACAGGCTCCGTGTTCACCTTCTATGTGCCTTTGATCACTTCTGGACATGATTCTCTTCTATGCAGTCTTTGATAATTGCACCAGGCTTCTTATATATCAAATTAAATAGCTCAGCTTCAATACTAGGCTGTATGGTTTACATACAGTTAACATAGTCCAGTCATATTTCTCAGTTGTTAGGCTTTAGAGCTGAGATCATTATGAGATCACTAAGCCATCCAGGAACCACTTTTGGAAGAATTCGTTCTTCCATCTGCCAATGAGGTAAACTTCAAAACTGTTACAGGTAACTTCTCTATTATCTGTGGTAAATTAAGACAAACTAATGTTGATCCCCCAAAACATGATTAGTAGGAAATACAGTGCTGGGATACTGAAGAAGCACCACTGAAGTCAGCCAGCATTTGGCATGAGATGGAGCTGAGAACAGAACAGACTCCGTGCTCTCTAGCACCCTCTGACCAATGGTTTCTGGCACACAGCTCTGGATACGAGCTGGCTCTGTCTGCTTCAAAGTACTGCTGAGGGAGTTAATAAACCTCCTGGAATTCACTGCCCTGGGAGGAATAATGGAAAGCCGTGAGGTTAGTCCTGCGGTGCTCAATGGGATGCTGGGACCGAGCCAGAGCAAATGAGTCTGTCTGATTCTGCTGAGGGACAGTTAATTGCCTCTGAAGCATGCACCCTAGGACCCTCAGTTCACTGCAGGGAGCAGGCTCAGGCTTGTAGGAGACATGAATTGATCAATCAGCCGTGGAGAATTAGCTAACACTGCTTCTGACTTACTACTGCTGACCCTGGAAACTGCAGTTGTGATTTTGCAACGCTCTGCCTGAACCGAGACCTCTGCAGGTCTGACCGACACCTGCACAGAACCAGCTGCTTTGCCCTGCTCTCCCCCCCGCTGGTCACTCACCCAGAATAGCCAAGGGTTAAGTATGTTGGTTGCATGCAAACCCCAGGAAGAAGAGGTGGCATAAGTCTTTCTGCTTTCTCTTAACAAATAAGCCATATTCAAATCATTCTTTAAAAATTACTAAAGACACTCTAAACTCATGCTCATTCATCTTTTTACCACCAGATACCAGGCCATATATCCTTGCATGAAGGCAGATTAGGGAAATGTGTCATAAGATCTTATCAAGGAGTATTTTCATGATCTGCTCAGCAGAAACTGCTTCTACGCTTTCTTACATTAAACTCTACTTAACATCATTTAAATATAAGGTAATTATTTAACGGACAGGTTTTTCTGCATTCCTCATGGTCTTTCTTGCATCTACTGCAACTACTGCTAGCAAATTGAATAAAAATGCTAGCAGCAGTTTTTCAACAAAAAAAACACTTTCCAGAAAGATTTCTCTTCCCTGTTTTCTTTTCACATTTTTTCTTATCAAAAAGGATAGTTGTTTCTTCCATGCCTTGTTTCTTCCTTGTCTAGGTCACCTGTAGGATGTTATTACATCACCATTACCTCTATGACATTCATTTCTGATGAATCTTCCTTAAAAACTGTGACGGTGGTTCTATTAGATGGGAGTCATTCCATACTCGGAGTCTCACTGACATGAAATTCAATTAATTTTGTATTATGATGAGAAACATGGAATAGATTTGATTTTGCAGAAAGCTGACATTCAGCCAAGAGACATGTATGTTATACTGATTTATGTGATTAGGGAAAAATACTGTGAAATGTTTTCCATTATGGTACTCATCTGCAAGAGAGAGATTCCTTATTTATATTAGCAGAGGGAAAGTGCTTTGACCTAGGAAGGAAGAAACTCGATTGTCCCCTCTTCTGACTGTGTATCTCAGAAAGCTCGTTGTGCAGCTAAACCTCAGACTTTCCCTGAGAAACCTGCCAGCTATCACCTCCCAATTCATGATAAACTGTGCCACTGCACACTAACTCTTAGCTAACATTTTGGCAGAGCTTGACGAAATCACTGTTTCTGGAGCCTCACTTGCTTGGGCAGAGTCAGCCTGGAATTAATGTGGCAACAGGATTGTGGATATTCACTTGGAGGGCTGAAGAGCATTCAAACTCTGCTGATGGCCTGTGAAAATGAGCCCTGTGGTCATATAATCAGGGCTTTTTTCCCCTCCACTTTTCTTTTTGTAAATATGTTGTTTAAGTTATATATCTCTTGGTTAACTATTAATTGAAAAAGTATAATCTGTCAATGATGGCATCGCATACTAAGCACAGAGACTTTTCTGTCAATGGGGGGCATATTTTTGGATCTCCTTTATAAAATCTTTCACTTTTATTACTTTATTAGCATTTCACACTTTATTGATACATCTTATCACATAGTGACAACATTGGAAGTTGAGGAACATATATAGTGTATTGGTATTTGAATAGCAAAGCAAATATTGTGAATGTCTGTCTGGCTTTAGTCCCACCTTCCAATCTAGACTATTTTGTTTTGTTACAACACTTCCACAAGTTTTAATGAGATTACACAAGTATCACAGAAAATGTGGTTTTTTATTATTTTCCATTTTGTTTTGGTCAGTTGGGTTCAGCCGTTCCAGCTGTGTCCTCTCCCAAACTCCTGCCCACCCTCAACCTACTTGCCTTCGGGGGAATGGGGAGGAGGTGAGAGACAAGAAACAATAGGCAGTTTTGATGCTGGGGGAGCACTGCTCAGCAATAGCCAACCCACTGGTGTGTAATCTACACTGTTCTAGCCACAGATGCAAAGCACAGGGCCATGTGGGCTGTTGGGAAGAACATTAACTCCATCCCACTCAGTAAGCTTCTTACTACACTCTGGGCATGAAATCTCTTATGGTGCTTCCCAAAAGATCTGATGATTCCTTCCCTCTGTTACAACCTTACTAAGGCTGGCAAACATTCAATATCTGCATCTGTATTTTCTTATACCCTATGCTATGATATGTAAATTACTGCACTTTAAAAAGAATAGTATGTATTTTAAGCAATTTAATGTAAAGATAAAGATTTAAAAACTTTTACCAAGAAAGAATTATTCACAAAGATAATAAATGGATACTTTGAATCTAGAGCTCTTCATTCATTTTAGGAATTCAGTTTTTGGAGTCACCTGTCAAAGATAACCACTAAAACCTACAACATATTAAAAAAGAAAACTTTGAAGACAAATTTTTTTTATATGGCAAATAGTTCTTGGCAATGAAAGGAAGAAACTGTGATGTGAGCAGTTCTGTTATTTTTGCTTGTTATAATAAATGCCAACCTACAGATGGAATTCAAGCAGTAATCCCAAATATATTAAATTATCTACTTTAAAAAATGAGTCAAGTGAGTCCTCCCTTTTTAAAGCCTGTGAAAAAGAAATAATCTTTTTTTTTAAACTTGCCAGTAGAAAAGGGGATAAGAGGGAAGCACAATTGATCTCATCTAAAGTCTTACAGTTGAGAACATTTATTATGGCATAAGGCAGAAAGGGAGAGATGCTTATAAATGAGATCCAACTGTCTCTCCAGATGCATTCTGCTGAAATGCTGTTCAGAGTGAACCTTTAAAACTTCAATTTGAAAAGCATAATCCATACTAAAATAAATCTCAGCTGATATATTCATTTGTAACAAAATGAATGTGACACATCATGGCTATGACAATATGTAATTTCACCCTGAGAACTCAGTTTTCAGAGGTGATTTAATTTTCTTTAAAACATTATTGAAAACTACAAGACACAGATTAGAATAAATATCCTTGTCCCATATGGATATTAATTTTGACAGCATTCACCCTACAACTAAAATATAATAGGCAAATCCACTATTTGCTAAGTCATCTATGATTGAAAGGGTTGATACATAGTTATTTAAATGCTCAGTAGGATTATCACTCTCATGTTTAAAGACTCTGAGCAGGAGATAGGATAAAGGTTAGGAAAATTAGATGATTTATAAATACTTAATTAAATATGGTTTTGAGCATTATCATAATCCAGAAGAAGGACACTAAACCTACTGCTCTCTATGGTGTAAGACACAGTAAACGGTGTAAGACATGGTCAAATCAAACTGCAGTGAGAGATATGTCCATGGTATGGAGCTGTTTGATAAATGCTGTTGCAGTGTTTGTCTTAATCCCCAAACTGTGCCTATTGAAGCCAGTGGGAGTTTCTTACTGCATCTACACGCAGTGAATAAGGCCTAGGTTCTTTACATTTGGTTTTGCAATCTGTTTGATAGTATCAAATCCAGTGCTGCACTCCCTGTAAATGTGTGTGTATGCAAATGCACGCAGACACGCACACTATTAAGACCTATATGTGGGATTGAACTCTCTGCCTTCACACCCAAATGTCTACCAGAATGAGTTCCTGTGCACCTTTCATGCCATAGGAATGTATAGCCTTAATTAACCAGGCTGCTTTAAAAATCACAGCTCCAACATTTTGATTTAGCAAAGTGTCTAATCCTGTGCCAACTTTAAGCATGTAAGTATTCTTGTTGAGTTAAAGGTGTTCCTCACGTGACTGAACTTAAACTTGTACTTAATTGCTTGATTTGGGGCCAGAGCTCCCAGAACACTGTGGGAGGCAGCTGTGGGTGGGGGAGTATGCTTTGCTAAGGCAGGCACCACTCGGGTAGTAATGGCTTAGTTCAAAACTCTTTCTTTCCTACAGGCCAAAATATTTGAAGAAGCCAAAACTTTTTGCAGTTGTTTGAAAGGATCATCATAGCTCAAAGTTCAAGGCAATAGAGGGAGTGAGATGGCAGTATGGACTGGATATAAACCAGAAAAAAGTAGGATCACAAAGAACCAGAAGATTATGAGATATAGAAAAATGTCAAAACTAATAAGAGGAGATTTCATCTACCCAGACACACAGGAACAGGGACACAATGAGAGAAATAAATCAAGCAACAGTCATGTACTGTATCCTCAATGCATTAAAAGGTGGCAAGAAAGACCAAAGTTCTGACTTTCAACAGTGCAGCTGTTATGAGACAGATGTGGAGGACTCACTAATGACCATAATCCAGTTGGATTCATTACTGCAGACTGAACTTGCAAGAGGAATAAAAAAAACCCCAAGGACTTTGAACAAAGAAGAATGGGGAAGTGCTGGAGGCAATCCAGTGGGCTAAGTGTCTAATGGGAGGAGTGGGAGGAAGGAAGGACACAGAGGAAATGGAAACTGTTCATAAGGCAATTACAGTATATCCAAGGGTGATGCGTATTATCAAACAATATGTACACTAGGAGGAGAAAAAGACCATAGCAAATAAAAACAGAGTTGAAAAATATATTGAGAGATAAATAAAAAGGATACATAAGCAGTATAAAATTTCAAGTGCAGACGGAGAACAGAAAATGTATACAATGAATTTAAGATAAATGAACACAAAGATCCAAAAAGTGCAAGGAGATAATTAAATTAGAAATATGCTAATATCAGAGTACATCCCTAGCAGATGTAATAAAAACTCTGAAAGGTTTAAAACTATAAAGCAATTGGCAACACTTGTTTTTAGACAAGCTTTTCTCCGTTTACGACATGCTGGAAAAAGGACAATCCTGCTATCGCCATCTCACAGCCACCTTTCCCAGAGTATTCCAGGTGAATGAATTGTAACCACACAGGCACTGTAAGATGCTCATGCAGTTGCCTCTTTCACTGCCATTCACCTTCATTTTGCACAAGCTGGAAATTAGAAAATATAGGAAGCACTGGGTTTCAAGAGATGTTTACAGTTCTAGACAAGATACATTTGTACTTTCAGGCCAGTTCAGGCAATAAGATGGGAAACATACCTTGGTGTAATTTTGGGTGTAATTTTTAGATAGATAGTTTGTCCGGGCCAAAAACATCCCAAGAAGCATCCTGAGAAATTATTAATATCAACAGGTAAGCTTCCATGTCAGAGAGTGTTCCTCGATATTACCTGAGACTGTTGACATGAGCCCTTTTGAAGAACATCCTTCTAAGAACACTTCTCTTTCTGTCTTTCCACTAACAACTGCGGAAATCTATGGAGATCTTGCTCCCCAAGCCAGTCATTGGCCTCTTTCCTTCCCCATTCCCCAGCTAATAATCTGAGCTCATACCTCCAAGGTAGGGTGGTTCAGGTCAAAGGACTTGTAATATCTTGGAAGCATTAGCAACATTACAGCATTAGCAACTACTGTCTTTCACATCTACTTGATAGAACCTTATATGACTTTATTAATTCACTTTCTAGGAATGAAGCAATTGGCTTTTCAGCTACCCAAAGCGATGTTCCTAGAGCCAGCCCTTCCTGTGTGTTTTCTCCATGGCTACATATTTCTGTCAGGAAGATACAGCTGAAATTTAAAAACAATTGGAAGAAGCATCAAAACTATAGACAAACAGCCAGCAAAATCACACTACCCCTAATATTAATCAGTTAAGTCCACAATAAAAAATCTCTGGCTACAAGCAGAAGGCTACATCTCCTAATTTACTCCTGTTAATAATGGCAAGGTCATGGGTTTGAACCTTCAGGCCATTCACTCAAGAGTTGGACTCGATGATTCTTGTGAGTCCCTTCGAACTCAGAATATTCTGTGATTTTCTGTATTTGAACCACAGTAATAAACTCTGCAGGACAGTATTGTTACTTTAATCACTTGTGTCTAGATGTCTCATTTTTAATCCATCTTTTTTCATTCAAGACTCTGTATTGTTTTGGAAAGCAAAATACAACATAGGCAAAGCCAACAACAACGTTAAATGACAGGTGGCAATAGGAGCAATGTTGTGCAGTTTGAGAAACTGTTCCACTCAATCAGATGTTGCATTTGGAAAAAACAGATAGGAGGGCAGGTATTTGCTTATCATCATTCGTAGTGGAAGTACAACTACAGCTCCAGTCTGTTTGAGATGGTGCAGCACACAGTGGGATACAGAAAAATAATAGTCAGAGATGCTGCTTAAAGCCACAAGAGGAAGCATGGATTGGTTTAACAAAGACACAAAAAGCCCTTGATATTCATGAGATTCAGCAAGCTCTGATAAAAAGCTTCTTCTGATACTTAACCCTTTATAACTTCCGGCTGTTTTTATTCTTGCTGTAGTATATGCTCTCACTCTTGTGTGGAATACAGCTAATGGAAACATCCACTGAGAAAGAAGATGAGGACCATATACGCCAGGTATTGTAATGTACCACTTCCCCTGTACAGTATAGTGCAATTAATAATTCCCTCATGACAGCTTCTGAAATGACGAAATATGTAAAATATATATAAAATATTGGAGATTTTTATTAGCTTTATTTAGTATTTTTCACACTAGTCAAAGTTGCAACAACAGACTTCCTGTTCTCAAACATCTCTGACATTATCCTGTTTTTTTCCTTTTGGAAGAAAAATAAGCATTTATCTCAGATTGGAGTTTTCTTTAAGACAAAATAAAAACCTGAAAACAACACAAATGTCTTAATTTTAAATTTCAGTGTTAAGAAGAAATACAAGCTTTTACTCTATTGATGGTTATATTAAATTACTTTGTTTATTTCCTTACACATAAAACATGTTCACTGCAGTTTAACACATCAAGGCTATCTAATGTATAGAGACACTGTTGCTCTTTACACAATTTTCACACAAAAAATATACAGACTTAACAGTATAACTTAAGTCTATTAATCTCACTTAATCAGCACCTAATACACTTGACTAGAGAGATCTCTGCCCCTTCTGATGTGAGTCTATGAACCAGTGTATGTATGTACTGTCCTTGATAATTCAGTGGCACACATACTGTATATAAATGTGTCTTGATTTGATTTGCTGTTCTTTCAAGTTCCGCATCAGTGAGAATCTTCAATAACAGACTTAAAGCTGTCTGCTCCCCTCTGCATCTTTCAGCAACAAATAAATAAGACCCCAATTTTGAAGGTAAGGCTAAACCTTTGCTTTTGCAAGGAGCCCTCATTTCAATAATGTTTCACATGGATCAGGTTAAAAGATAAAAGTTTAAATCACTAATTGCAATATATTGTCGTTTTTTGTTTGGTTGGTTTGGTTTAGTTTGGTTTGGTTTTGCATAACTTTCTTTTTTTTTTTTTCCTACAAATTATTCTGAATTCCAGATCATGGAAAACCAGGACATTTGACACAAACTTTTAATTTGAGTATTTTTTAAACAGCTGAATATATGTTTTATTTATTCATAACAACGATAAAGGCACTTGAAGAAAAATAATTTGCTAAAACTGTAATTAAAAAAAAACTTTCCTAAAAGCTTTTTTAGGTGAACTATATTATACTGGACATATATAAATAAAAAAGAGCAAAGAAGAACATGAACATATATTACTAGTGTAATTCATCAAAAACAGTTGACACTTCAATCTAACACAGAAATGAAAACACAGAACTTTATATAGAGTTATAGGAAGTAAGCAATTTAAACGTACCATGGCACAAGGTCATCTAACAATGAAGCTGGGAAGATGTTCTTTTTTTATTTGCTCTCCTTCACTCCTTCAATCCTTCTGAATCTATCAAGTACAGATTAATATAAATCTTTTTAACAGCCAGAGGTGATCTTCAAATCAGATAATTAATAGTAGTGGTCCAATTTTTCTCTAAGAGGTCCATCTTTCTATTTTAATATAAAATGGTACTTTATGTAACTAAGTTATTCTGGGAAAGGTTTCTTTTTCCATAATAAAGTAATGCATGTCCTAACTAATTAGTTCATTACTTTAAAATATAATTTTTTGGTAAAACTCACTAAGACAGTTCATCTTCCTTAAAAGGTTACTGATGTGGAAAAAAACCTACACTCACTGCTGCTCATTCAAAACACTCGCTTGCCAAATCATTCCCCACGTAGTCAGAGCTAAATGTAGGAAGGAGAGGAAATGCACTCAGTTTGCTTTGAAAGTAAATTTCCAAGGCCATTCATAAGCAAAAATCATATTCATGTCATACAGATACTGTAGTTAAGTTTATGAGTTCAATTTGGCCTGGAGAGCTTTCCATATTTTAGAAAAAAATACTTCAGTAATCTATATGTAAATACTTCAGTAAAACCACTGAACAGTGATCATGTTCAGTATTATTAACACAAATTAAAGATGGCATTTGAAAGCATACTGTCTAGAAGAATACTGTCATGCTGAAGAATAATCTGTGTTTTCAGCAGCCTATAAACACCATGGAAAAAACTGCAGTGTTGAATTCATTCAGTCTCAGTGTTATATAGAAGAAAAATACTAAATACTGAAATACAGACAGTGGAAGCCAGTGGAATATGGTGGAAGTAAGGTGAGTAGCAGACAATCACCTGAAACTGTCAGCCTGAAGAAACTCATGGTAGGACTAGCAGGCCTATGTTGTACAATTCAAATTAGCAATTAAATAGACTTTCTGGGCTTGCATTTCTATTATACACTGTTAAATAAGGAAAAAAACAACCCAACAACACAAATAATTAATCAATTTCTAATGATTTGGTTGTCCTAATGAAAGTGTTATTTAAGTAAATGCAACAGCAAATTTTTTTGTCCCAGACGAGACTGAGAAGAATTAGCAAAATATCCTTTTGAAGTCCTATCAAGAGGTGAAGATAGTTGTATTGTAGGAAGGCCCAAGGATCCCCATACTTTCCAATGTGTTTAGGGGTTTCGTAGCTCCAAAACACATGGACTGTCACATGTTTACACCACTGTCCACCTCCATTTAGGCCAGCATTGCTCTGCCCCAGGGCTCAGTTTTCACTAAGCAGCACAGAGATAAGTAAGCTGCAATGGGCAAGTCCACACCGACATCTTGTTACTGTTCATGCTCCTGCTTCTCTCCCTTGGCTTCACTGTCTTATATTGAGCCTTCTGGATCTGTGACACCGATTGAGACAGTGTAATTTTTCAAAGCAACCACTCAATTGACATGTAAGTTAGCTACAAGACATACAGGACAGGATTCAGGTCCAGACCATGGATACACAAATGCAGGTAAGTGCCTATGCACTAGATACACATGGTCTCATTTCAGACAACAGAGGTTAATTTGGTGCTCACACATAGCTGTTCATTTTCATTTTGGACGGATGCACTAAGGTCTCAAAGACATCAATGACACTCATTGACATTCACATGACACTACAGCTCCATAGCAATGTCATATTTCTCTGCTATTCAAAAACTGTTTCACTGTACAACTTATTACCTAAACTCTATTACAGAATTAGCATTAAACACAAAAAGAAATGGTTCGTCCATCCACAATTCCTCATTGTTTAACCTTGTTGGACTATCACGGCACAAAGATCAGGAAGCATCCGAGTTCAATAAGTGTCCAACTGTCCAACAAGGGAATTTTCACACAGACATTCAGAGACTCAGGAGGGAAAGGAGGTTGCTCTACTCTTCAGTGCAAGATAATTCTAAAATGGTTTTAAATTGCAAGGTGCTAGGAGCCAGGGACACTCTCCCTGAGAGATAAGCTGCCACATCTCTCACTACTGTGTCAGCATAGAGATAGGGACATAGGGAAAAGCTCTGGGCAGCTTTGCCATTTGGATGGTCACGAGAGATCTCAATGTGCCATAGGCACCAAACAGAGGACAGGACATTTCTGCCGCAACAATGAAGAACCAAAACTTAACAGACAAAAGTAAGTGACGAAAAAATGTCTATGCATTAGACATCTGCTGATTTTGGTTTGACACGAGAGAACTGAACTGGAAGAAGAAAATGTCATCAGAGCCTTCTGACCCATTACAAAAAAGAGTTATTCCATATGCAGTGAACGACAAGGGATTTGGCATGCAGCTAGGCTGAGAACAAAGTAGGAACATGGGTACTACAAATAGCAAAGTCTGAGGGTTAAAAAGTAACATAAGAACCAATAACTATATGCAGAGAAAGGTAAGAAGGCCTCCGAATGTGTAGAAAGGAAACCTAAATTTGATGCCAACCTCTCTGCTTAGTCCCCATTTCCCATGTGGCAAAGGAAAGGTAACAAAACAGAAGGTAAAACAGTTTTCACCCACAAATACAAGGAGACAGGAAAGCTCATGTAGTCATTATGTGATGTGGGAGAAGAAGTCTCTGTCCTCCCATAATCTGTATCTGATAAACAAAACCAGGAAAGATGGCAGCCAGGAAGCACATTAAAATTCTTACCACAAACTACAAATCCTATTTGCAATTATATTTTAACTGTTTTCAGATGACTTTAATCTTTTCCAACTGCAATTCACCCAAACAATACTTACAGGACAAAATATTTTATAGATGTCGTCTAGAACTGGAAATTGTGGCACCTACCCATGGCCAATATGCAAGACGTGCAATGGGGATGACCATTTGTCATCATGAAAACCATTTGACCTCAGTATGTTAAGACAGTCTATGAAACTGCAAGTTTTTAATGCTTTACATAATTGCCCAGATTTGCCTATGGTTCCAGATATTCATTTTGAACTCACCATTTTATAACAGCACAGAGGGAGCTTAACTTGTCAAATGACTAGTAAAGCTGAAAATGAAATATCATAAGAAAATATGTCAGGGGTAGACCTTTCTGACCCAAACTGCTCTTTTGCCAGCAGAACAATTTGTCTCAGCAGTCACTGTATGGGCTGCATCAATCATACAGCTGATGCTCTTTCTGGACTTGCATCAAACAATCTCAGCACATCGATCAGGATATTCTTAAATCTCTGTCCTTTCATGCTAAATCCAAAAGTTCCCTTTCGTGTGCAGTCAACAAATAGACACTCATAACCTCAGAACATAAAAATATGATGGATTTTATCTTGAAGGACCTAGAATAATTAAATGCAACCAACTCATTTCTGAAAGGTTTCCTTCAGCTCTGCCTCAAGGATGTGACATATTTGCTGGTTTTTCTCAGTTTTTGAGTGTTTTTGCTTTGTCGGGGAAAGCAATGCTGTTCTATATCACACAAAATAGTGATGCAGTAGGGAATTGATGAGTGACAAAACCCAGCAGAGAAAAAGAGTTCAAATAAAAGTTTTCGTATGATATCCATACAGGATTTTGCCAATAACGTAAAAAAATATTAAGACTTAGCAGCTACCATTAACCAGCATTTGTCTGCCTAAAAGAATAGAAAAAAAATTTCCTACCTCACAATAGCATGAATAATCAACAAAAAAACCTCATTGTCATTAGGAATACAAATTCAGGGTAAATTTATGCAATGATCTTACTGAAGAAAAAAGTCCGTGAAAATCAAAGTCTGGAAGTGAAAGACCCAAAATCCATACTGTTGCCCATTGTTCATTTTTTTGATTCATTTTATTTCACCTTATACATCTGTGTACTTCTGTGGCTTCTGCCATAACTGTATCCAACAACCTCCTAAACACTTAAAATATTTTTTTTTAATTTCCCAGCTTGTAGGAATAGCTTTACTGTTATATGCACTTACACATATGAAAGATTATAACAGAAAAATTACACAAAGGACTTCTTTTTAAATGATCTGTTCTAAACACAGTAATCTCCATGGTTAGTTTCATGGAAGAATGGCAAGTATGGGGTGCTGGTAATTAGCCTTGGCAGCCCAAGGCAAGCACGGCTAGCAAGTGCCTGGCAGCATGAGGCACAGCTAGCAGGGAGGTCAGCTAACACAAACACAACCATATTGGTTCATTCTGAATCAGTGCTCCCCAGAAATCCCAAATAATTTCAAACTGTGAGCGAAAATGATTGCATGAGCAGGAGCGATTTATATAAACACACACACACACCACCCAGAGGGAAAAAGGCTACAAATTGCTATCGCTGTTCTTTAGGAATTAATTATGGCTATTGTGTTTTTCTCATCTCTCTCAAATAGCAATATTATTTATTGTGTCATTTGATTCGTGTTTGTGTTTGTCAAGTCTAGGCAGATGCCTAAGCTAGTAAAAAGTCTAAATAACAAGTAGAATATATGCAATATCAGTTTCTAAAAGCTAGATGCTCTTCTTTCAGAATAATTGCTGTACTTGAGATCTCATTTCGATATGCTATAGTAGCTGAATAAACAAAACTAACTAGATTAAAATTTGATCTTGCAGACACTACTAAATCATGATTACATTCCTTAGTGAAGGAAGTGAAGGAATGATTATTTTAAAGAAAAATATGAAGACTTATCAGACACAAAACCCCAATGTCCATATTAAGTGAACACTATCAGTAAATACAAAGTAGGTACTTCTACAAAACAGCAAAGAGATCCACTTAATCATTAGTATACAGCTGCCTGTGTAAATCCTTTGTAAATTAGGATCATAAAATCAATTAAATTATACTGATGCTAATATCCCACTTCCCATAGTTATTTCTGATGTTCCAATTTCTATCAGCCACATTAAAATTCAAGGATATATAGATGGCACCCACACTTAGTTCTTATCATTGACTGGTGGCATTTGAAGCCAAGTCTTTTTTGTCACTGGAAAATGGAAAAACCTATGGAGACCAAAGATAAAGAGATACTGCTAAGAAGACGGAGCGTCCGGATCACTGAATGAGGGGACAAAAGCAGTGTTAGGATTATGCTGATAATAGATCTCAGCCAGATGTTCACTGACTTTTTCTGCCATTTAAAAGCAGTGAAGCTTGCCTAAGTGAGACATTTTCAATAGTACTACTGTACCTTGGGGATTCTGAATAAAATTGCTGCTTGCAAATGTTGTGTACTTGAATTTTTTCTCCCCAAGAATGACAAATTTAGTAGTTACTCATTTTTATTTCTAGCCTGCATTTCATATTTTGTTAGGTTTCTTACAGGTGCTTTCCATCTACTACAGCAGTTTACATGTGCAAAAAGCTCTCCTTTGCCAGGAGGAGAATGATGTATCTTCTACTCTAGTTTTCTGCTTTGCTAGGAGTAAGAGATGCTGTCATGACTAGAGTCATGCAGTTACCCTGATGGGAAGTAATGAACTCAAAATTGCAAAGAATGCCTGGATTATTTTTTTAATGTTATCAAGGTTCATAGAAAAAACATAAATAATTGAGTGCAATGTTCACAGAACTCTGTGTAGGGAACAGAGTGGAAATGGTACTTTTGAAAGAACAGTCTTCCTCTACACTGTGTCAACACTTCCCTTTTGATACATGCTGTGAGACACCACATGTCCTGTTTTTATTGACCATCTAGAGTGATAAAATGTCTTTGTGTGGAAGCCAGGGCTTCCTGGGAGCTTAGAGGCCTCTCTAGAAATTTTGTTTGCCACTCATTTCCTTTGTTGGATAGTCATTTTCATCATATTTTGTTCCACAGTGGACGTGTCCTGCTTCCACTCATTGAAAGCATTAACTTTCTTCTTTCAAAGCAGCATTCAGATTTCCTGCCAAATCAGAGATGCTTTTCCCAGTTATCTGCAGCCTCTTGGGATTCATCAGATGAATCTGCCAGTGAATCTATTGTACCTGCTACTCAGCACTGGTGAGGAGACATCTGGAGCATTGAGATCCCCAGTACAAGATATGGATTTGCTGGAGTGAGTCCAGTGGAAGACCACAAATAAGATGAAGGGATGGGAGCATCTTTCATATGAGGATATGCTGGGAGAGGTAGGACTATAAAGCCTAGAGAAGAAAAGGTTTAGACAGGTGTTATCAATGTATATAAATACTTGAGGGGTGGAAATTAAGATGAAACAGATTCTTATCACTAGTGACTAAAACAAGAAGCAATGGCCCAAGGTGAAATTATATCTGAACACAAGACAACACTTTTTTTTTTTTTTACTGTGAGGGTGATAAAACACTGCCACAGGCGGCCAAGAGAAGTTGCGAGGTCTCCGTATGAGGAGATATTTACACTGTGACTGGACATAGACCTGGGCAATGTCCTGTAGCTGCTCTTACCCTGAGCTGGTGGTTGAACTCCAGTGATCCCTTCCTACCCAAGTAATTTTGTAACTCTGTGACTCAGTCAAGATCCTTGTGTTACAGACAGACAGGAGAACTGACATTGAATTAAATTAAAGTTCTAATAACATAGCGGAAAACTTTATCTGAAATTCTATATTGTCTTTTTTTTTACACACAGGAAATTGTAATTGACTTTAATACAAATATAAATTTTGTGTGTTGAGGTGTATGTATGACACATAAAAACAGCTAAACTTTTCCTAAGTAGGCATCATTTTTTTGCCAGATATCCTAAATCCTTATTTTAAAATTGGCTATTATCACATAGAAGCAATTTATCTCTTTTGTAAGGTTAGGCAAATAATCCATCCAGAATTAACATGCAGCTTCTATCCCCAAGAATATTTTGTAGGAAATTATTCTAAAATAAGATTCAAATCTTTATAATTAAGAAGGGCAAATATATTAATAAGGATAAAGAGATACATTTCTAATCTCCAAGTTATGCAAATTACTCTGTGATTTTTGTCATTTACTTCAGAAACAGCAGAACAATGGAGTTTTTTCACATGCATGACAATCCTTCTCATTTACGTGCATGACACATTGCAACTGGATATTTATTTTTGCACAGAAAACTTTAATGGCATTGAGACTCTAAATCTGTATCTTTTATTTAAATACATTCACACTTTTAAAACCACAATGTTTATAAATATTTCTCTTTACAATTAGCTTTTACACAACTCAGCCTATTACAGTTTGAAATATTTGATGGGTATATAAGGACAGGTAACCAAGGCAATGACTTTGCTTCAGACAAAATTTCATGTTTCCCTTATACCTTTGTTTTGTTTTTTTTTTTTGTCCACATGCTCAATATCAAATAGGTTTGAACCCTGTTATTAACAGACACGTTGAATATTTTTTACACCTAGGAGAGAGCTATGCAAATTCAAGTTTGTTATTGCCTCTCATCACTTAGCTAATTTAAGGAAGAACCACTTAATAATACCAGAACTGTGCAATCATGGGTATTGCACAGTGTGTGTGCAAACACACTGAGACTCTCCCTGTGCTCAGTTGAGGGATTAGACAGGATATGCCCAAATAACACAATGTAGCAGCCCACTGAGATTCCTAAACTAGCTCAAAACAAGATGAGGGCAAGTGATTTGCTAACACAGCTTCACTGCTTTAAATAAACAGTTTCTTTGGGCATCATAGGGGATCTATACATTCTATACATGCTCCCTGTTTCACTGTTTTTTCACTCAGAAAAAACATGCTCCAGCACCTCTCATACTGCTTACCTGATGCTGAGAGGCACATCCTGGAAAATGATTCACAGGTTAAGAGGTAGGGAAGAGGAATTTTGCCAGGGAGCTGCAGGTGGCAGAACAAGGAATTCAGTAAAGCTGTAGCCAGGAGAACAGAATAGCAGTGAGGAGGGATAAGTCGTGCAAGCAGGTGATACAGAAGAAATGCATGGGTGCTAGGAATCCTTTTAGACTTTCTGGAAAGTCATTAGAAGTGGAACTGTGATAGTAATGAACCATGAATCTCTGCATTTTCTTTTCACACTACCTCCCTAACTTCAACCACTGTCTTCTCAGCACCCTGCTATTCCCTTTCTTTGTTGTTTGTCTTTTGTGTGCCTTTACCGTCCTGCTTTTACAGGCTCCCCAACCGCATGTCCTCCTCAGATGTACTCTTCTTACATATGCAAAACCACACCTATGTACTGAAGCCACTGACTAATTTGCACTGATAGCTTTTCAAAAGAAACTGATCTTGTGTAAGGAGGGAGAGAAATAATGGAAAGTTTCTTCCTGTGAGGATTCTCAAAATTGTGGGCTACGTTCTGTCAGCAATATCAGTTTCCTGTAGTCAGTGTCACAAACCTTCATTACAGTCGCAGCTAATAGGCGTTATTTCTTCACACTGAAGGAGCACACAATTCTGCATCTTGAAAGTACAGGGTGCAAGAGATGGTGGAAAGACAAAGAATCCCAAGTAAAGGAACATTTTCTATTCTTTGTCACAGAACTTCAGATATTGCCCAAGAAAGGCATCACGCATGAAAAAAGTGCTCTTAATAATTTCTTGCCCTTTAGTTTAAATCTCAGACAGTAAATGAAGGAATTCTCAGGAATTTGAACAGAAAAATGAAGGCAAATTGAAGCAAAGACACGTGATAATTTTGTTAATGCCACTGGTGTTAGTGCCAATGTCCAAAGTTAGATTAGCAAACTCAGTAGGACATCAAGACATGTACATTCACATACAGCACACTAAAACTGTATAGTTCAACAGGGGTTCAATTTTATGGATGGCCAGGGCAGTGGCTCCTTTGGGAAATAGGGTTAATGCAGCATGTTACAGAAAACACATATGATTGTCTGTCATGTACTCATTCACCTGAAAGCCCTTCAGGGTGGAACCAATGATTGTTCTGTATATGGATGAGATCACAAGGCCTCAGTTCATAAAAAGTTAGCATAAATAACTGTAATGATATGAATGGGCCCACAGGAATACACAGGCATTTTTCATATGCAAACCACCAGTAACATTATAAGTAAATAAAGAAATGTCTACTTGATGTACAAACAATGTGATTATGTACTTAGGTCAAATTATGAGAAGCATTAGACAACCAGATCTGAAAGCTCAGCTTTCCTCTTTTTTCCACAGGTTTTCTGGAGAATAGAGGAGTTATTTACTTAAAGCAAATCCCTCTAGTCAGCAATTTCCAACAAACCCATGAAAACTATACATTCAGGCATAACCACCTACCTAGACTGCCATCAGATCTTGACTAGCTAGCTGACAGAACTTACAAAAGCCAATGGGATTTCTGGTTGGCTTGATTCTAAGCTCTCTTTTCAAGATCTGTCTGGGTCCATGCAGTTAACAAATTTCAGAATATAAGCAAAGGTGCTGAATAATTTGCTGTCAGTGGAAACCAGAATCTTTTCTATGTATCTGAGAGAAAAAAGATTTTCAGCTGCTGAACAGGACTTTACAGGAGACACAGAAACCATACCACCATTTGTAGAAGCATTAGACAATAAGCAATGTCTTCTAAAATCTTACTAAACACTTATGTCAAAAAGTTAGCAAAAGAAAAAAAATCAAGTATTTGTTAGTTAAATAAGAAAGGCAGAACCCATTGTACATGAGAAAATATTTAAAATTATTATTGTTGTACTGAGATATTTTGAGAAAGATTTCAGAAAAATGTGTGAATTATGTGAATTTGAAACTATACATTTAATTTTTGTAAATGTTGATTTTTTTTTTCAGAAGAATTTAAATGTGGGAGAATTTTACCATTGTGCAAGCTTGGAGTGAAAAAGAAAGAAAGAAAAATAAAATCTGTCAACTGTGCAGATACATTGGGTCCATCATACATAGTAGTGACTGCAGAAGAAATCACCTATATGCAAGCATGGCTTTTACCTTGGGGAGAAGGATCCACCTCCCTTAGAACATTATAAACTCTGAGGTTTATTCCTTTGCTGCACAAAGTGCAGATAGCACATGTGCCAGAGCCAAGACCCACATCAGAACAGGATAATACATACTGGAATAGGGAATATGTTGCCCTGGCATGGCAGCCTTCATCTGCCTATGCTTTTTCCAACCACTTGGATATAAGGGACGAGAGCAACTGCTGCCTCCGTTATTAATGTATCCTCACTTTCTTTTCAGAAAGTGTCAGTAAAACAGGTTGGCCTGATACTAATCAAGTAGTGGTCTTGAATTAGACTGAGTTCTGCCTGTTTTTTTCAGAGGTTATAAGACAACACTGACCAGTAACAGCTTTTGTCTGACTGCATAAGGAAAAGGGCAAAGGTGAAGATATTTATGTCACTTGAGACATCAGTGTTTACAGACTTACTTTTCTCATCTTCTCCAAATCCTCACTGATCTTATGCCATTGTCTCAGAAAGTCAATAGGCCATTCCTAGTAAGAACAAACAGCAATTGCACCTAAATACAATTAATCTTCTGACTGTCTTAAAATGCCTTGGGAAAAATGGCTAAGTTGAGCATTAAAAAGGAAGTCAGGTCATCTGAATTGTAATGGCATAATTAATTAGTATCAATATCTGGTATTAATTCTTATTAATAATATGATCATACTGCTCTTAAACAGCTAATAATTTTGTCAATTAACCAAGGGGCACATGCTGGTATGTTTTTACTTGAAATATTTTCTTTGTTTGTGATATTGCTAGTTATTTAACAAATTACATTTAACTCACTATCTATTACACTCACTGTATACTATTTACTCACTGCATAATTATGAAAAGTAACAAGGAGGTACCACTTTATAGACAATAAATGCTTAACACCTGTGATGCTGCTGCAAGGGAAGTATCTTTGAATCTCTTTCAGACAGAGGAAAAAGTTATGGGTAGTCAGTCAGTGACAGAATTAGAGACCATCTATAATTCTGTGTTGTTGGTGTGGTGGGTCAGCAGTGGCTAATCAGCAAACTCCCACCCAGCTGCTCACTCAGCTCTCTCCACAGCTGGACAGGGGAGAAAATATGATGAAAAAGCTCATGGGTTGAGATGAGGACATGGAAATTGCTGTGGGGATTACTGTGACAGGCAAAACAGACTGGACTTGTGGAAAATTAATTTATTGAAAATTACAAAGAATGATAAGAAACAAAGACAAAACTAAAAATATCTGCCCACCTCCCAGTCCTGCCTATTTCCCTGGATCCACATCACTCCTTCATTCCCAGTTCCTCTCCCTCCTCACCCATGAGTGATGCAGAAGGACAGGGAATAGAGATTGGAGTCATCCGTAACAGCTCCTCTGTGTTGCTCCTTCCTCCTCACACTTTTCCTATGCCCCACCATAGTTTCCTCCAGGGGCTGCAGGAAAAATCTCTGCTTCTGTCCTGGGGCACCTCCTCCCTTCCTCTTTCTCTCACTTTGGTGTCTTCAGGGTTGTTTCTTTTACATTTTCCCTAGTCCTCACCATATGTACAGTGTTTGGCCCTTTTTAAAACAAGATGCCACTCCCTTGGCTGGAGCACAGCCATGCCCTGTGCTAGGTGGGTTGGACCCTGCTGGAATCAGCTGTGTCCAGCATGGGGCAGCCCTGGACACTCCTTCCAGAGTCCTCGCTACCAGAATCCCACCATGGACACCCAGTACGGAATGACACCAGCGTACGTGACAAACATCTCTGCTTAAGTCTAGAGGAGAGAATCAGTCTCCCAGCTCCCACTCCTTGCATTATGGTATCTAATAGTACAGATATAAGAAAAACAGAAAATGCAAAGCCTGTCCCAGATATATTCAGAGTCTGCCCCTCAAAATACCCTACTTTGAGGGTCTTCCTAGTTCTACCTCTTTTTCTTGAGCATCAAACTTCAGGGTGGGTTGAATTTATCTTCTTGTCTTAATACTTCTAGCTAACTGAGACAGAAACACAGCTTTGGTTCACACAAGCTGAAGTGCAGCAGACCCTCCAAACTGGTCCTAGAGGTTCACATGTACCAAGAATTGCTTTGGAGCCATGTAGGGACCAGATGGGTTCTGTCCTGTGGAGAGCATCACTCCCTCTAATGCTTTTCAGCTTGTAAGGATGCTTTTGCCTCCACTGAGAGGTATGGTGTAGACCTTTACTTCTCTCTGTGTGTATGCTTTCTTCTACTGTGATGCTTTTCCAGGGTTGGTGCTAGCCTGTTTGCCACTACGCTTATTGCGGGATAAAATTAAGACTTAGAAAGTTTTTCCTAGTTGTTGTAAAGTTCTGGTGGAACGGGACTCTAATACCCCAAAGGTAAGAGTTCTGTCTGATGGAGACCACCTTACCACAAAGCCCACCTTGCCATGCTCTCCTGCTGAACCTGGAACACTTTCATACCTGGGAGTACAGGAAAAAGCTTTTCAAACTCTGTGGCTCAGACATCATTTCAGGTTCTTCCTCATTCAATTAATTCTCCACATGTTGAATTTCTCTCTTCTGCTGCTCACCCCACACCTGATTCTCACCAACTGTTCTACTACTGAACTTTTGTAATTAATTTTACAGGATGAAAAACTGCAGAAACCAGTTCAGAGTCAGGAGATTTGCAACAACTGTCTATGCTTATTACCTATGGAAATATAAATGCCCAAAGAAGATAAAATTCTCATCATAATAATGAAAAAAAATGTGAGAGAATGTAATTTTAAAATTCCAGTACTTATTAACTAAACAATTCAAGTGGGGGAATCAAAATCTACATGAAATAATTAGAAATACTAAGTATTCTTGAAGCTCTCAAAATACATTTTAAGTGTGAAAAGTTCATGCGTCCCCATACAATATTATTATGAAAAATTGGTTTCAATATTAAAATCCTATCAGTGCAATGCATATGTCATTTTTTGTTGTTGTAATATAGATTTTTACAATCATCAATTCCAAATTATTAGCCTGAAAAGCATCTCAATAGACAGAAATAGAGATGAATACCTCATTGCTATACAGCCAACATCAAGTACTTTTGTCATTTTTTTCCTTTTCTTTCAAAGGAGGAAATTAAACCTCTGCTTATAAGATTTAGTAGTCCTTCAAAAAACAAAGCCATTAGAATGAGTGGCACATGATCAAAAAAAGTGTATTCTGAGTGTCAGAGCAGTTAATAAGCTGTTGGACCTCAAGATAATAAAACAATAAATTTAAGATACAAATTCATGAACATAAAAGGCTGTAAAGTATATAGGCAAGTGCTCTATAGCATTCCATTTATTTGCTTAATGACAGTGAGCCTATGTATATAACGGTTCAAATCAAAATCCATAACAGAGACACAGGGAAAGAAGGTGAGGGATCGAGACACTATTTTAGGGGACAGGCAGTAAGAAGGACTAGATAAAGTGAGGAAAAAAGGAAAAAATGGAATTAAGGTGTCAGATTTCACCTTCATAATTTTGCTTTTATTTCTTCCCTCCTCTTACAAATTTGTATTTAGCTGTTGGTAAGGATTAATATTTGAACTATACATAAAATCCAGCAATTAATTTTATTACTTATTCTTGCATGTAAAAATAATATAAACAGAACAGGATTAGTCAGACATGTTGTTTACGTCATAAAAACCAGCTACATGGCATTATATTTTCCTAATTCATTATTATTACACAGAGTCACAGGTTATCATACTGGGAAAGGCACTGCTGAAAAATATTAAACCAAAAAAAATCCAGAGGAAAATGTCAATTAAATGTGGAAAAAAGAGACATGGTTTTCTAGTGGATGGAAAGCTGGATATGAGCTGGCAATGTGCACTTGTGTAGCCCAAAAAAGCCAATCATATCGTGGGATGCATCAAAAGGAGCTTGGCCAGCAGGTTGAGGGAGGTGATTCTGCCCCTCTACTCTGCCCTCATGAAACCCCACCTGGAGTGCTGTGTCCAAGTCTGGCATCCCCAGCAGAGGAAACACATGGACCTGTAGGAGTGGGACCAGAGGAAGGCCATGAAGGACCTCTCCTATGAAGACAGGCTGAGTCATTAGGGTTGTTCAGTCTGGAAAAGAGAAGACTCTGGGAAGACCTCATTGTAGCTTTTCACTATTTAAAGAAGATTATAAAAAAAGCTGGAGAGCAACTTTTTATACGAGCAGACAGTGACAGGACAAGGGGAAATGATTTTAAACTAAAAGAGGAGAGATTTAATTTAGATGCCAGGAGAAAATTCTTTACTCAGAGAGTAGTGAGGGACTGGAACAAGCTGCCTGGAGAAGCTGTGGATGCCCCATTCCTGCAAGTGTTCAAGGCCAGGTTAATGAGGCTCTGAGCCACGTGACCTAGTGGGTTGTATCCCTGTCCATGGCTGGGGGGTTGAAACTACATGATCTTTAAGGTCCCTTCCAACCCAAACCATTTTATGATTCTATGATATGGGCAGTCTGTTGCATTAAAACTTTGAAACTATTACAAAAATGTTCATGAACTAAACCAGTGAGGTTTTAAAATACAAGTTGCCCAATGATTTTCACAAACACTTAGACTTCACAGTGAAATAAGTTTTTGGAGAAAAGGAATGTTAGTGAGCTGAATTTACAAGTGTTACCCAGACGATATCCCTAGATGAGATGAGAACATGACAGAAAACATAAAGTGCTTATTTAAAATCTTTTCAAGTAAATAATGAATCCAGGTGTTGCTACAGATTAAAGGAAAACTCTGAGAAGGATAACCAAGGTGATAGAAAAGAAGATGCAATAACAAGTCAATTCTAAATTCTTCCTTTTATGCAACTATATCTTTAATGTCAGAGATCTTTCCAGCAGTAGAGTGGGAAGAAGAAGGCTCTAAGATCTGTGTTGACTGTGTGAAGTTTACATTGCTTTAAAACTTGGATTAGGAGCAAGATTAATTAATTGGTGACAACCATGCCGCATAATCAATTGGTGACAACCATGCCTCAGCAATGAAGATCACAGTACTCAATCACATAACTGGCTCACAAAAGGACTTCAAATTTTCTTCTTCATCCATGAGATTACAATTGCAGGCTATGTGCAGTCTTTATTCTCTAATAAATAAAGCATCAAATGGAACACAATGAAAAAAAATGGGTCAATTGCTGTGTGAGGTCAAAACACCAGCTTTACCCTTTGACTTGAACAGTATTGCACTGGGTGCAAATTAGGATTAGTATTTGAATAATTTTGTACCAGACAGTCAATTTATATGATGAAAATAGAACTTGCCTACTCAATACTCTATTTACAATTGCAAATGAAGGACAAGATTGATAAATCATCCAATTTCTGCCAACTTCTACACAAATAAGTTACCTATAGGCCAGAATTAATTTGTTGCAATGACATTGCAAGGTCAGGTGTTCTAAGAAATCATTGTGCTACACTCTCCACAAAGGGATGATGGCAGAGTCATCTATTTGTCCTCTTTGGATTTAGAACTGATGTCTTTAGCAACTTTTTTTGACATGAAAAGGTGATGGCAGGCCAGATGAGGAGGTTCTGAACTAGCAATTTTATAGTGACCTGCATATTTAATGGAGAAGAGCAGCAGTTGCATTCCCAGTATTATTGCTGGTTCAAAGACTGTGAAAATGGAATTTAGTGAGCAAATTTGCATCCCCGCATAATCTCACATGCCAGGCTGTTGTAGGGAATAGGTGAATATAAAATTCCTATCTGCATTCTTCATATGTAACTTTAACAGACACTTTTCACCTGGCAAGTGTGGCTCAATGAATCACTTCTCTTATCTAGACTCTTCTGCCTTAAAGGTTTGATGAAGAAGTATGAAAAACTACAAAATGTCTCTGCGTGAAGAGGAAAATCAAAACAAAATAAAAAGTTAAAGAAGAAAGAAGCTCTTCCTTAGCTACTGCCAAGTATCAAATTAGTTTCTGTTCATTTGAAGACTCACTTTGTATTAACTTTTCTTCTGACATTACAGGAAACAGAATTTGCCTAAGGCTTCATCCTTTAAAGACTGTTTCTGAGATGTTTTGCCTGTAATTGTTGCTTGTCAAGAGGTTGCCTTGCTCTTGGATCACAGTTTGTGAAGAGAGAAAACTGAATAAACATATTATTTTTAAAACCATGATGATACATGATAGCAAAATGTCATTCATGTCCCATTTCTGTGTAGTGATCTTTTCTCTGCATTTATGAGATATATACAGAATGGTATGCTTAAAGGGAAAAATATGTATTTGAAAGAAAAAGACCCTGTTCAACAGTTTAAAATGCAAAACAAATCTTATTTACCAGAAAAAGAAATCCATATCAATGCCTATGATTCTCCTCGCCTCCAGACTGTGATGGAAAAATGAAGCAATTAAAACAAAAACAGGAAGTGTTTTTTAAGCCTGCGTGGAGCACTGAGATGGAAAGTCACTAGAGGGGTAAGACTTAACAATTAATCCTGATTCTGTTCCTTATTGTTCCTTATTGGACACAGTGAGGATCTGTGCACACAGCTCTTTACTGAATTTATGACTAGATAATGAAATTGTTGACCCTGTATGCAGCTGTTTCTAAACACTACAGAGGAACAACTGTTAGTAACCATGTATAGTGATGTTACAAAACCACGTTTCACACTGTGAAAAAAAAAAAAGAAGTATGAGATTTACTTTGCACCTGTCACAAACTTAAACTTAGAATGAAGCAATATGAAAGCAAGTGCTCAGGTTCCCTCTCTATTCAATGGAGAGAAGTGTGGCCTTCAAAACACCTCTGAAGGGAAATTTCAGGCATGTAATTTTGGTGTCTAAATTAAGTGCAGACATGCTTATCCTTCTTTATCTTGGCATCCTTTTTTTTTCCATTTTTTTTTTTCCTGCTATTTGGGTGAGAAAGAAAGCCCTTTGTCATTAAAACACTGGATGCTGCTGGGAGTGTAAAGCTCAGGGAAGTGGTTGAGTCCCCACCCCGAAGGTCTTTAAAAGATGTGTAGATGCTTAGGGACATGGTTTAGTGGTGGACTTTGCAGTGCTGGATTAATGGTAGGACTCAAAAATCTTTTCCAATCTAAATGATTCTATGATTACAGTAATATTGAAGGTAGGACTTTGTAACTCATTTGCATAGTTTGAGAGATGCAGGAAAAGGAAGGCTGGCTTGCTTTCTTTCCTTTTTCTGCAGAAGGACATCCCAAGGCAAACTGACTCATATGCAACTTAGCATCCTTTTAGGAACACTGGAAAAAAACAACTAACCAAATGTGCAGGTACCAGAGAGGCCATGTTCCTCATTGAGCTTTAAACCACAGCAAACTCACAGCTGTGTGGCTGACTGGTTCATTAGGCAATTAGGGAACTATACTCATTAGTTTGTGAGTAGTGCCAGAGTTTCCTCACTTAGAAGATGGGTATAATACTATGTTCCCTTATGTGACATAACTGAGGAAATATTTAGCTCTGGCTTTAGCTATCTTGTACAATTAAGACCAATAGCTGAAAGTAATTCCTTTGCAAGAGCTGTTCAGCCAGTGAAGATTATGAAATATGTGATTTGTTTCTAAAAAAGTGGATCTCTATGAGTGGAAAAAATAACTTTACTTTTTTAGATTTAGTATTTAAGTATTTTTTAGATTTTGAGTATCTGGGAAAGCACATTTGAGAATGCTAGGACTTGTGCAATATCATGTCACTTTTCAAATTACAAGTTATGAATTTATGCTGCACAGTTAAACACTCTTTGTAGCTTTTCAGACTGACAGTATGAAGTGCTAGTTATACATGACATAAATGAAGTCATACAAGATAGAAATTAATTATTCATGAAACAGGTTATACTTATTCTGAAAAATTTTGCATGTATTTTTTTCATGTATAATTCCGTATAACTGGAAAGAAAAACTGGGAAAAAAGTTGTCTTATTGCACAGACAAATAACCCCAAACACACAAACTTTTCTAACTGTTACCATTTCTCAAACTGGTGCAGCTCAATCTCACCTTGTCAAATCTAGGTGTAATAATCTGCTGCTGTTTGGGATGAATATAATGGCAAAGTAATTTCTTAGCATGTTTGACATGGATATAATAGCAAAATAAACTCTTAACCTGCTGCAAGAACTCAAAAAAATGAACACAATACATCTTTTTCTCAGCTACTGTATTGTAGAATATAGAGCATCAACTGAACCTAACCTGCACTCTTGAACCTTATCATCATATTTTCTTCTCACTTAAAGTGATACCTTAATTAGGTGTGTCTCTACCTTTAAATTATTCTAGAAGTAAAAGAATATGAAATAAGTTAGTTCTAAATTACTTCGCTTGGTGAAATTGTATTTTTAAGGTGAGCAAACAATAAATTTATGTTTTTCATATGTCAAAAATTATTAACTTCCATTATAGAAAGAGAGATTTTTCAATAGAGGTGACTCTTCAGTGATTTATGTGCACGCATTCTTGCTCTGTTCCTGAAGAACATTCCATTTACAAAACAAAAAAAATAAAGAACTGTTTTATGAATTCAGTATGACAATGGAGGAAAGAATGAGCAGAGCAGAATGTTAAGAGTAGAAAAATTTCCTTGCAATGGGCAAGGCACTACAAATACACCTAGTGCACTTGAAAGTATGGAGTTTGTTCTCTATGATGAACAAAAATGCATAAAGCAATTCAGTCCTTCAGAGGTCTGGATTTTGTCTGCTTTGATATGAACACTGAGACAAGTGTTTGGAGTGCTGTACCTGATAAGAAATAAAATGAAGTAGGAGAAGGCATTTGAACAGTGCAGGAATAGTCACACTTGTAATGATTAAACAGTTTCATACAGAATAATTTCAAAAGCAAAATCATTGCAAAGGGAACAAAATGTACTTTTACAAGAGCTTTATCTGACATGGCAATGCTATTCTAATGTTAGTAACATATGCTAGTTTCATAGTGTCTGTTTTGATTGTTTATGCAATCTACTATTTGTGCCAGGGTCCTAATAATTGCAAAGCTAAGCATCACGTTTGTGCCTTCTTATCCTTTTCCTTCTTCATATTCAGTCTCGGTTTTTAAAAGTTTCGCTGTTACTATGTTCACTCTTAACTTCTAAAGAGGAGGATCATGGATGCGTAGAAAGCAAGAGGGGGAAAGTTAACCTTAGTAGACTGAAAGGCAGGTCTGGAAAGACAACAAACAGCAGATTTCTGAGGACCCAAGAAGATTAGGACACCACTCTAGGATATAGTTTCAATGTGGCTTTGTTTCAAAGTTTTCTGAATCACTTTGCTATTTCATTCCATACAGTCACATGCTAATGGTCTGAAAGGTAAGAGAAAATATTCTATGCAACAGAACAGGCAGGGCTAGAAAACAAGTTTGCTGAAAAGAACCAGCAGGGAAGCTATCTTGATGGCTTGTAAGTTCAATGTGAGTCAGCAATGTACCCTGTGTTGTGACAAAGGTTAACCACAGGCTGGGCTGCATTAGCAAAAGCTTAGCCAGCAGATCAAGAAAATCAATTATTTCTCTTTATTCAGCACTATGGAGGCTGCATTTGAAATACAGAGATCAGGTCAGGGCTCCCCCAGATGAGATGTCAAAATAAACTCCAATGGGACATAAAGAAAAAATTATTTCCAAAGAGGGGTTAAGAATTGAAACAGGCTGTCAAAAGGGATTGTCTCATTTGCAGCATGGAAACATTCAAAACCCAAAAGAGGAAGCCACTTCAACTACTGCTGAAGTGCTCAGTTCTTCTCAGGAGTCAGGACTAGATAACCTTCAGAGGTCTTTTCCAACCTGAATTATGCTATGAACTATGAGGAAATCCATTTTCCCACTTATCCACAAAGCAATTACAATGCCATAATTCTGTGGTCATTTTTATGCAGCATAGACTAGCTAAATAAAGAGATCTATTAAGGTTCCCTTGCTCAGCCTTTATATTAACTCCTCACTTGTGCCAACATAAAAGTTCGTGTTTGTAGGTGGTAAACTAGGCAGAAAAACTTGTCCAAGTTAAAAATGGAATATTTATTTTCCTTTCTCCTCTGCCATCACCTCCCTTTGGCCAGTATAAATGTTTGTGTGGGCACAGCAGCAGGAGAAGGCTGGAGAAGGCTGAAATGCCTATTTGTCAGCTTTAGGAGTTTAAAGTGATGGTTAAACTACAGCATAAATTTCTCTAGCTTATTCACAGCCAATGCCCTTCAGCTCTCTTGTAATAAACTGTTTCTGTGGATATAATCTCTTCTTGTGGTTTCTGCTCAGTTAGCTCACCTCAGGCAGTGAGCTGTGGCCTCTATGGCATGTTACATCTGCTGTGTGATATTAACCACGTCAGAAGCCAAATTTTCAAAAATGTCAAACAATTTTTCATCCCTCATTTTTTTTTAATTCCTTATTTACAAGGCATTAAGGGCCTTACATGCCCTGGAGGGGTTCCAGCTTTATTAACGACAACATTATGAGAAGATTCAAACCCACCAAAAGTAATTTATGCTGAACTTTTTTTTTTTAAGTGGAGGAATCTAAAAGGACTAGTCACTGAAAATATTGATCTTAATCACTGTGGACTGCATCTCCATAAGCATAATACCTTTATAACTTTAAAGGACAAAAAAGAAATAAATGTTAGTTTTGGCAAGTATCCAGGTCACACAGTGTTACAAAGGCATAATGTTAAGCTGTTAAAAGTGTTCACTAGCTCCAGCAAGTCCAGGCCTGGGGATTCCTCCTGCCTGGCCACTGGAGTTCAGCCCTGTGCCGGGGGATCTGGGGTCTCTGTCCGGGTGAGGGACATGGCTGACACTTTCCCCTTTGCAGGTCCAACCAGCAGCAAAGCTAAGTACATATCCCAGAGACACACAGACACACACGCATGTGGACAGACACAGACAACACAAACACAAGCAGCCACAGACGAGGCATTGCCCCAACATCCCCCCCAGGCAGGACTCACACCAGACTTAGGCACACATGGAGACATCCCCTCCTCCTATTGGGCTGGCAGAGGCCACGTTCAGTAGTGCAGCACATGTATGACACTCCCCAAGTTCACAGAATCACAGAATGGTTGGGGTAGGAAGTGACATTTGGAGATCATCTAATTCAACCCCCCTTGCTAAAGCAGGTTCATCTTACAGCAGGTTGCACAGGATCGTTTCCAGGCTGTTTTTGAGTATCGCTGGAGAAGGAGACTCCATAATCTCTCTGAGCTGTGTGTTCCAGTACCCTGTCACCCTCACAGTAAAGATGTTCAGATGGAACTTCCTGTGTTTCGGTTTCCTGTTGCTGGGAACAGCCAAAACGAGCTTGGCTCTGTCCTCTTTACACCCTCCCTTAAGATATTTGTATGCATTGGGAAGATCCCCCCTCACTCATCTCTTCTCCACGTCAAACAGGGTCAGCTCTCTAAGCCTTTCCTCACAAGAGAGATGCTCCAGTCCCTTAATAATCTCCATAGCCCACCACTGAGCCCTCTCCAGTCTTTCTCATACTGAGGACCCCAGAAGTGAACACAGCACTCCAGATGTGGCCTCACCAGGTCTGAGTTGAGGGGCAGGATCACCTCCCTTGACCTGCTGGCAATGGTCTTCCTAATGCAGCCCAGGATACCATTTGCCTTCTTGGCCACAAGGGCACACTGCTGCCTCACAGAGAGCTTGTTGTCCACCAGGACCCCCAGATCCTTCTCCCCAAAGCTGCTTTCCAGCAGGTCAGCCCTCAGCCTGTACTGGTGCATGGGGTTATTCTTCCCCATATGCAGGACCCTGCACTTGCCTTTGTTGGACTTCATTGGATTCCTCTCCAACCTATCCGGGTCTCACTGAATGGCCTTTTGGTGTGTCAGCCACTCCTCCCAGTTCTGTATCATCTGCAGACTTGCTGAGGGTGCACTCTGTCCCTTCATCCAGGTCTTTGATGAATAAGCTGAACAAGGCTGGACACAGTACTGACCCCTGACAAAGACTGCTAAGCTACAGGCCTCCAACTAGACTCTCTGTCTCTGATCACAACCCTCTGAGACCTACCAATCCCCCTCAATCCCCCTCAATCCCCCTCACTGTCCACTCATCTAACACACATTTCTTTAGCTCTGCACAAGCACACACATATTTACAGATCCCCTGAGCACTGGCATGGCTCCTCTGGCTGCCCAGCACCCTTCCCACATCCTGGGCCCCTTACTCATCACACAGGTCCTTGACTCACTGGCTGATCCTGCCAGATGCTCACTGCACACACAGAGCACATACACTTGTCCCACTCATGAGTTGCCCCAAATACCAGCACAGACCCTCTGCCCACCTTATACTCTTGCCTGGACCCAGGACCTTATACTCCGTGGTGGGTTCAGCTTGGAGTTTGCCAGTGACTACACATGCACAACCCCTGCACACACACTGTTTGGGGCAGGTATGGCATTTAGAACTGAAGTTTTTGCTCATCCACAGATTCAGTGTGTGGCTGCTGAGGAGTCACTTGAACTACTTTAGTTCTCAGTTCCCTTTCTCTGAGACAGTGGTGAGCCTGCCCGCTTCACAGTGCTGTTCTAAAGATCAGCACACTCGAGTTTTGAGGTTGTCAGACATTTGAGTCATAAGACCTAGGGAAAAAGAATAAAAATAAGGACAGAATACCTTAATGAGGATACTGAATAAAAGCTCCCTTCAAAGGAAAAGGAAGGGAAGATTAAAAAAGGCCCCTCACTTAAGAGGTTCAAAGCATGAAAGAGGAGGAGGGAATTCCTTTTACCCAGCCTCAGTCAGGTGCCCACATTAGCAAGCTATTGACAAGACAAAAGAGAATCAACCTTCATGATGTTCAGAAAGTAATTTATGTTACATGTCATTACTTGCTAGAGGCACTTAATCAGCTACATTTACAGCAAGAAGCCTTTTCTAGTCTGGGCATTCACTGACATGCATACCAACCCCTCATCTACCACTGGGCACTCACAGAAAAGGAATGCACATTTGGGAAGGACAGATACAGTACATTTCAGTTGTTCCCTTATCTAGGAAGCTGGGAATACTACCAAAATGAACCTCACTAGACAGCTGTAAACGCAGCCTTTGTGACTGGTTTTTGCAATCTCCACTTGATTTTTCAGAGTCACCAAGAATCTGTATCTGAGCAAAAACTGAACTGGAGCCTAAATCCCATTCCAGTAATGTATTTTTAACCTTCACATCTTGTAAAACTAAGAAAACAAAAAAACTTCTAAGAACAGTTCTTTAGTAAGATCGTTAAGGTTGGACATATCCCCCTAAGAAGTATATCTATTAAGATTATATACCTATGCCAAATATTAATCAAGTCCACAGACTTTTAAAACATGTCACTTGGCTAACATTGAAGGCCTTAAATGAGAACATACCAACCCAAAGAAACACTTTATATTCACAGTCACTTGGTAATGCATAGACATAAAGCAAGATTCAAACTTTTTGAGACTGATTTTAGACTTTTTAAACTGCATTGCTAGTCTTCCCCTTTTTTTTTTTCTTTCAACTAATTTTCTGATGAAGACTAAGATTAAGCAGCTGTAATGAGAAGAAACAGAAGAGGACTCACAAAACATATGGGCTACATGTTTCAAAATTAGGCACTATCTAGTGTGTATTTCTAAATTATGCATAGAGAAACTCATAGAAGGTAACTGTGTGCAGCACCAATACCCAACTTGCACTGCACAGCAGGTATTGGATTCATGAACTAACTGTGTATTTCAAGTTTTCAGTGTCTAGTTTTGAAATTTTAGTTCATATATCCATTTACTACAACAGTAACAGTAACGAGTGAACTACTTTTACCCTTGTTGTCTGTTTAAATGGTACTTATTCAAGGAAAATTGATAGACATATGGACAACAGGAAAATGGCTGTTTTAGCTCCTTTCCTCTTTATCTAGAGACATGTATTCCATAATGCAAGAACAGAGGCTACAAAAACTTCTTAACATACTGGAGTATGAAGTGTTCTCTGTAAAAAAAAAAAAAAAAAGAAGAAAATTCACAGACAGCTTGTTTATAAGAGTGTAAACACACATCTATTTTACTTAATTAGGTAATCCTCTGACACAACTTGTGATGTGTTGGATCAGCAGGCTTCTTGTTCATCTTCCATCATAAAAGTATCTCTGCTTTCCTCAGGGGTATTAACAGCTGGCAGCAATCAAAGCCATCTAACTGCCAGTATCTCATTTAAAGGGAATGACACGCAGCTACAAAACTCCAAAATGACTTTAAATCACTGTACTGTACTGTGCATCTCAATGAAAAAATAGAACCTCTCTTAGAAATGGAGATATTTAGACCCTTTTTTTCTGGGAAGGGTTTTGTCCATTAATCAGTACTTCAGAGGTGAGCAGTTAATGACATCACTTGTTCAGCAGGACTCAGGCATAAGTCAGCCATGTCTAGCATAACCCATTTTGGATATGTTGTCTTCAAGTTAAACAATATAAAGCAATCTTCTTCAGAATTAATATAATTGGTTTACCTGGGGCCTTTCAAACACAAGCAGCATATTTCAGCAAATCACACTTTCAAAGCAAATCACTCCACCTATCTGGCTTTTCAGCTCGTTCATGACAAGTGAAGAATTAGCTATCCTATAATGTGTTGGAGTAGAGTCCATGTAATTTTCCTTCTTACTTCTATCTTTTTTTCTAGGATTCTCAAAAAAAGAAAAGTCAAACCAACAAGGTTTTTTATGACAGGGATAGCACATGAAAGAACCTTTTCTGAAAATTTCAAGTGGTATGAGGATCTCTCAGAATCTTGTCCTGACTTTGAAAAATATGAGGAGCTTTGTGTTCTAACCCAGTGTATATTAAATAGCGTGGAACTACAAAGTGGCTTTCCAGCAATTCTCAGCTTTTCCCAGTGTCAGGTTTTGATAAACAAGTCCCTAGAAAAGTGAAAAGGACAAACTGAATGCCCCATTACTCTAGAGAACTTTATATATTGCTGTACTGATGGACTAACTGGGACCAGTGATGGGACGGCACAATCTTTTCCTGTGCTGTATGCACACTGTCATCACCTGTAACTTTTGCAGAGTAGTGGGGTCAATTTTGCTGTTTATTTAGTATGTTGGAAATTGTCCTGATTACCAGATACAAAGAGGTCCGTATTGAAATTTCAACCCATGTGCTTCTCTATCATATGACTATCATCTTTTTAGTCCTTCAAGTCTGTAGCTTCGGGGCACTGTATGCTCCTTAAGCCTATTTTGGCCCTCCTGAATTCAGTTCTCAGGTAAATTCTAGCTATGTCATGCTTTTTATGTATTAATTCTGAATCTTTAGTGATGTGTTCTAGTTTACAGTTGCAACCAGAACTTTTGTCAGATGTCTCTTCTTACCTGGAATTATACATTTGGCTTCTGCATCACTCACAGACTCCTGTATATTTTCAGATTTTTTATAAAAATGCATCCTTCACGCATTTCACATTTGTGTGGAAGGACCCATCCTCAGGCTTCACAGTATACTGACATGATGAAGTTACTTAACAATTAGCTTGAGTTATTAAAAACTATGAAGCATAACAAATGGTAGAACCAGATATACTTGGAAGTAAAGGATGTTCTGATTATCATTCTTCTCACTCAGTGCTTAGACGGCAAATGAAAGTGTTCCTTAAATCTTTTTTTTTCTTTCAGAATCCAGGTGAAATGATCTTTTACATGTCCTATTTTTCAATTCAGATTATTTCCTCTACCATTTACTCATAGTACTTGTGTTCAGAGGCCATGGTAGGGCAAAGCACTTAGATGAAATCTTATTTATTCAGTGACAAGTTCCAAATGTTTCTGCATAATAGAATACACATTACTTCAGTTCCTCCTTTGGCTCCCTAATTCGAACCCAGTTATCTATAAAAACAGCTCCTAATTCCTCACATTTCTCTCTTTAACATGATATATTCGCTATAATCTGAAGCAATCAATTAAAAAAAACTCTACCAAAACAAACCCCAAACCAGAAAGAAACAGAAAACCCCCCAATCTGAATTTACAGTTCAGTTCAAAAAGTTGAATATATCCGCTATTTCATATTCATCGAGTAACCTACTGGTCAGAATACCCAGCTGATAAACTGTAAATTATGAGTCTTTTTTGTGCTAAAAGTCCACACTGAAACAGACGCATAACACTATGAAATACCTGAAGCTATGAGTTGTCCGGTATGAAAATGGACAAAAGTCCAACTGTGGGGACTGCAATCAAGGGCTACAGAACTCACACTGACTCATGTTGTTTCCATGGAATAGTCTATGAAAGAATTTATCCAGCAAAACCTTGGAGTAGGGGAGTGCTATCTACTCACTCTCAGAACAAATAAATCCATTGATCCAGAAAACTGACTACATTTTTTGCAGCTATAAAAATAAATCAAAATTTTATCTGTACTCTTTTACATTTTTCTCTGCCATTTTTTCTTATATCTCTATGCTTTTCCAAACCTAATTTGCAACAAGTTAAAATCTTGCACCTAGGATTAGAAGGCATGCATAGAATAGTTAAATAATAGTTAATCATTTTTTTCCCAGTTCCTTTTCTGACTCCCTTGTGCATTTTTCTTCCTTGGTGTTGTAGAAGGTCTGTGCCTTTGTACAATTATCCTAAGCTGACTATTGCGTTAGTCCAAGCCTAGGTAAACCAAGAGTCGAGAGATTGAAAAACGTCATTAGTGCAGCCGTTTATTACTTTTCCCTTGAGGTGACATCAGATATCAAACCCTTGCAGTTTAAAACTGAGCCAAGGTATATCCTACAGCAGATTGCCCATCTGGTGTGACTTCAGAATATTAAAATCTTCTGTAGGCTATCAGCACAAGGACCAGTCAAAATCTCTGCAATCATCCAGACATCTTATTTCACACTACACAGAGTTGTGTGATCTCCAATTAAGATGTTCAAAACCACTGTTATTAGCTTGTGATGAAAGTTGATCATATCACCCAACCACAACAATTCTGCATTTCAGCTGTAACCGTCCAGCTAATATGCAGTTACTGAAACAAGGTTTTGCCTGTGATCCAAAATACTACAGGAAATCAAGAATTCTCATTTACAGAGTGTGAAATCAAACAACTTTCCAGACTCTGTTGAACACTGTCTTTGTAGATTAATGTGATACAACTCCTAAGTGACTGCAAAGCCATGATTTACGTAAGACTGAATCTGAATGAATATAGCTTATATCATCTCCCAGTTTAAAATAGATGGTTGTACAATGACAGGCTTTGATTCTAGATACACAGACCATTTTCCTCTATTTCCATGTAAATTATAAACAGATAATTATATCCATCTCCACCTCCCACTCGCAAGCCATACTAATAGACATGGGGATAAAACATCATATTATGAGATTGTGCACATGTGTAGTTCAAAGCTAGAAAATACCACAAGTCTGAAAGCTGTATTGAACAATATCAATTATAACATATGGATAATTTTGTAAATATGCTGAACACTGAGAAATTGCAACAGGTACTTAGTTACTTCTACTAGTGTTTGAAGTATGGAAAACAAGTATTATTTATTCTGATATATCTGTTTTGGTGAATTTTCTCGTGTAAATGAAGGCAGAAACTCAAAGAGAAAGTATAAAAATCAAATAGAGTTTAGATGTTCTAGTTTTTGCATGTAACAGAAGCTCTGTGTATTAATCAAGAAGTTTATTATTGTAAAATGCCAGGGTCCTGTAAGTTTGAAAACAAGGCAACGCCCGAAAAGCTTGCTGTCTCTTTGTAGAAGAGAAAGCGGAGACAGAGACCACATCAGTAGCAACACCTAACAGTGAGAAAGGCCATAATTTAAGTCTTCATTTCTGTGGGCAGACTGGCAAAAGAACACTCTACAGAAAGATTTAAGAAATAATAATAAAGTTGCTTGTGGATGCGGCCACATGATTTCTTCATAAGACTAAATGCCATATGGAAAGAACGTACTTCAGAAAGCTAACAAATTAATGGTGGGACTGCTGTCTTGTACTGATTAGAGAGTTAATTTCTTCATATTGCAAAAATGTCCAGCATTGAATGGAAAGTTTTGCAAGTGAGAAAAAATAATGTATTCTAAAAAAAACAAAACGTGAAACAAAGATGGAATAGATTTTGCCAAGAAAATGTGTTAGAACACTTAGATTAATAGCAGCATCAATCCTTTTAATCACCATGCAAGTAAGTCTGTACAACAGGAGAGTTTATTTGCAACTTAACACTGCCCACAGTTTTTGAAGTAGCTTAATATCCATAATCATAATACCCTGCAGCAAAAGGAGTAAGGGAACTAGTCATTAAACATTTTATAGAGAAAAATATCTGCCTTCAGTTTTCAGACTATCAAAAATTATTTTCAAAGATGTGCAGATTACCTTGGAAGCATGATTATTCAAAATCTTATTCTGTGAGGATCACAAGAGAATTTTATTGTTAATTCCAAGGAGTCATTAACATTGCTATTTAAATATATCTGCATTTTCTGAATTAATATGAATATGTATAATAAAATCTATTGAAAGGGAGTGAATTTATTGGCTTAAAATTGCTGAAATCCCCAGAACATTTTGAAAAAATGAGATTTACCTCACTTGTCTTCTGCATATAAAATCTACTCTACTAATCTAAGCCAGGTATTGAAGCATCTTCTATAGTCAGTGAAAACATTGAAGGATCTCCAGAGGTTCTTTCCATTTATTTTAAATTCATATTTTAAGAGTGGAAGAACTGCCTTTTGTAGGTGCTAGTTTCTCTTTACTAGATAAAATGAGAACTTCAGTTAAGTGCTTATTCATTAATCACAGAAAGAGCTTAGCTTAGTTCTTTGCCTATTAGATTGCCCTTAAGCTGGAGAATATGAATCTCCCTTATGCACAAATGCTACAAAACTCCCACATTTTTTTTTTACGGAACCATAGTACTTGAAATACTTTCTCATTTGAGTTATATTGTCACTCACTCCCAGGATCATTACTGACTTGTGACATGAAGGGCCATAGAAATTCACATCACCTAAAGAGAATTTGGAGTGATCATCTCAGGGACTGAGAGTCTCAGAGTGAGTGGCACCGCTGTCAGGGGATGGAGAGTAGGTGAGTTGAGCTCATTGTCAAAGCAATGCAGTTTATTTGGGATCAGTACTTTTCAATGCTCAGTTCCTAGCACCCTTCCATACATAGCCGTGTCTGCTGCTTTTGCTGCTGAGCCGTTTGCCCTGCACACTGCTCTTCCTCCTGTGCATGCTGTTCTTCCAAAAGTACTCTATCTTGGGGCTCTGTTCTTATTTCTGAAGAATACACGAGTTGACCAGTGTAGTTTTCTTAATCACGTGTGCTTTGAACCACCTTAGGGACAACATCCTTCCTTTTTCCATGCTGTAGTTCATATAAAGACAGCTGTTTGAAAGTATATATCCATCCAAATGCTGTATCTGGATTATCACAGTTTGGCAGCCTCTATTAATCTCCCAGTACAGCCAGCATCCTGCAAGCCTGTGCAGATCTTCATATTCCCTCTCTTTTAATGGGACAAAAAGAGGTCTTTGTTGGTGCTTTTCTACCTGGAAAACCCGCATCTATCTGATGTCCAGATGTGAACCTCAACATAATGGTAAATAACTTTATGAGCACTTAGTAGGGTGTAGTGATTGACTTCCTGATGACTTCCTGCTTGATTTTTAATCTTGTCTAAGGCTATTCTAAATTCTCTGAGATTTCCTTAAAGAGGAAATTGGTACCAGCGCGATTGCTCAATACAAGGGGAAATGAACTCATGAATGAAAACGAATACAGTACACAGATGAGGATAAGGAATTACATTACTTTTCGGAGACTGATGGACACATACATAATCACGGATTTTTTTCTTTCAGATTAATAGCGGCTGTAGAAGTAACAAACAAAGCACTTAAGCCTCATGAGATGCTGTATCCAGTTGGTCCGAGAGGCAGAAAGCACAATGAGAAAGCTGGATTTCATGAAGTTTCTCAGGTGTTTATTTAACTATTTGCATGCCGGCATTCTACAGTCTAATCCTAAGCATTCTAAGCATAGCTTACCTTCCCAGCAGACTCTGTGTCCATGCCCTCAGCCAATGTGTCTGGTAAGGCCCGGACATGTCTCTCTGCCTGGCCATGTCTCACAGCCAGGCAGAGGGTCTGCTCTCTAAGAAGTC
This sequence comes from Calyptomena viridis, assembly GCA_013390005.1. Taxonomy (NCBI): domain Eukaryota; kingdom Metazoa; phylum Chordata; class Aves; order Passeriformes; family Eurylaimidae; genus Calyptomena; species Calyptomena viridis. The sequence goes on along the minus strand of WEIV01008644.1, from coordinate 31,357 downwards.
TACAAAATGTCTGCCTTTGTCTTCCTACGCAGTTACAACTATATAAGACACTACATTGTTTACATTAATCACTCAATGACCTAGAGATCAGTTTCTCCTTGTCCAATTACAACGATCAGGCCATGTCCAGTTGCAGTCTCACTTCTACACATGCCCGGGCCAAAATTAGCCTGCAGCATGAGCCTACAATGAGGCTATTCCTGGGATTCACAAACGGGATGGATTTCTGCATATACCATACCACACCACAGAAAAGAAGACAGGCCTTTACTCTGTCAGATATGAATGCTGTTGACCCTGGTCTGCAGTGTGACTCCCAAACTTCACCTGTCTCATCACTGTGGGTATGCCAAATCATCACTAGACTGTGTTTGACCCTTGTTAACTTCACTGGAACTGATCCTAACCCTGATCTTTGGCCTGACTTCCTGGCTTGACTTTCTCAGACCTGCTTCATCATCACGAAATTGCCTGACGGACTGGAGTATTGATTAAACCTGGCTACCATCCCTGGGCTGGTCTTTCTTGCCTTGGTTGGGACCAGTGGGATGGGCCCTAGCTAGCCAGCAAGGCCCCTTTTCTTGCTGGCCATGGTATCTCCCTCAGCACCATATCTCTAAGCTCCCTTAGCATCCATGCTCTTCATGCCCTGACACTTAAACAGAGGCTGAGATTCTGTTCTCTCTAAATTTTCCATTTATAGGGTAACAGAAACTATGTCAACTGGCCTGTGTTTTTCTTGGCAAGTACAGTTTGGTTTCATAAGTCTTCATTCTGGTTAGGTCATTGTACAATGAACCAAAACCATCTTGAGATGCTACTGCTAATTGAGTGGTATTCCTGTAACAATTGCAAAATGATTTCTCTCACCTGCTCCCCCCTCCCCTCAAATACATACCTGAGAGCTAGTTGCATCTCCAGGTCCTACAGGATAACATCTATATCACAATTCAACATAATCATCTCCCTCATTTCTGCAGAAATACCTTGTAAAAACAAGTGAAAGCATTCATTTTTCTTAATCAACAGCTTTTATTTATTATAACATAGGTGAAGGAAAATGGAAGCTTATGAAGCTTGCTCTGATTCATGCCTGACATAAAAGTGGCACTTAAGAAACTTCTTAGAAAAAAACCTTAGCTTAGCAGCTATGCTGTACTGGAGGAGTACTTGTGATACAAAGTACACCCTCCAATTACCCTCTTCATCTTCCTAGGACAAGAGAAGCTTCTATTTAACATAAGAAAGGCAGTGCATTGCACTCTGTAGAAATGTACCACTACATATGCTAAAAGGCCATTAAAAATCAGGTTGTTCACTGAAACATGCCAAGGAGCAGAGGATAAAAAAGTAATATGCAGATTGAATAGCAACAGAGTGACTTCTGCTACAAAATATGTTTCACATACAATATATTTCAGGAATTTCCCCAAATGATATATATATTTTTTAAAAAATGAGAGGAAGCATTTTTCTTAATGTACATGTACAGTACTTACTGTAGCTGAATATTAGGTTGCAGTAACCATAATAAGATTAAACCCATTACTCTTGAAAGAAGAAAAACTAGAATAAGAAACTTAAAGATGGATTAGAATAAGAAAATCAGTCAGAGAGAAATAAAAGCGATATAAACAAATTATAATAAATTTTGAGACTTCCTCAATACATAACTAACTCATAAAAAGCATTATATATGCACATACATATATGTGTTTATCTCTCTTTCTCTCTTAAAATGATGCATCTGTCAAAAGAAAATAAGGGATTTCTGAAAGCAAATTGTATCATTTCCTAGTAGAAAGTAATATAAATTACCACAAGTAAAAATGAAAGACAGAATCTTAGAAGGAAATGTGGAAAGTGAACCAAAAAAAAATACAGAAGTATATTAAAAAAAGGAAAGATATGAGGAATTCAGAGAGTTATCAGGAAGTAATGAAAGATAATTACATCCCAGAATTCTGACAGAAGGTTTAAAATATTTATAGTAAATGCCCTGAAAAAATGCTTGTGCTTGATCACACTTCTATGGACCCTTATATTCACAAAAAAACTTCTGTGCAATTTTATCCTCTGAAAGCATACTTATTTTCTTTTGGGAAAAATTGACTGTTTGCAGTAATTTTACTAGGAACATTTAATAGCATAACGATAGAATAGACAAGGTTCGAACACCTCATTTAATTCTTTAGGTGTTTCTGAAAATCCCACATGAAGTATAAAATTATGTAACACAACCTTTATTGCGGCCCATGACACTTAGACCATTTACAATTTATATCAGCTGTCAGGCTTGGCCTAGTGACTTTGACTAAAGTTAGAACCGAAGATAATTTGGCCCATAATTAAATTACGAACCTGAACTTTGTAATAATGTACTATGCAATGTATCCTAAAGAGTGCCACAAATCACATCTCCAATATCCTCATAAAGATCCATTTGATGAACAGTATAATGGACTGCTTTACTGATTTTTTCCCATCTAGGCAGTATCTTGAAGAAGGTATATTAAATTTTGCAGCTGAATGAGAGGCTAGCCTAAACTATTTTGTGAGAAATTATTAGCAACATGTAATCCACAATAAATTGATGGAGCAAACTACTTTCCTACTTCTTATATCCTCATCTTTTACAGGGTGACTTTGAAAGATTCAAGAAGGAGAATGGTGCTGTTCAGACTGCAGCTACTTCTTAAAGTCCTTAATTTAAATTCTAACTAGAAAAGAGATAGAATAAATCCATTGCATGTAAAATTTTGTTTGATACTTCAAAAAGGTATGACTGATATAAAATCAATAACAGGATCGTGACATACGCCATCCTCAGGGATGCTTTTCTTGTCTGTACATTCTTGAATAAAGACAGCTTTATATACAGTTATAGCTTCAGGATCTGCTAAAACCATTTGCTTTGTTGTTTTCTTCAGTAACATGAAAAAATGTATAGAAGTATTTTAGACACAACTCTCAGTGAAAACTTCATTTCAGCTTGAGTCCTTTAATTACATCTTTTTTTAATGCCTGGAAATTACTGATGTACAAAACTTAAAAAGAGCCCTGATGTCCTTTGTGTTTCTCTAAATCCCAAGTATTTTTTGTAATTGTTGCAAGATACATATTGCACTGACACTTAACACTGATATCATTGTGCAAGTGTGACTGTCCAAGACACCTAGCAATAAAGAATTGGGATCAAAGTCAAGAAGATTCTGCTTTTCAAAAGTATTTCTGTTGGCAGCAGAAATGAATTGCAAGAAGTATGGCCATAATACTTTTCTGAAATATGACCATAATACTACTTTTTATATATGAAAGAGAAGAAAAGAACTGTTTTCAGAAGGCTCTAGTTCAGAGATTTTTAAGAATCAAGAAATGTATGTGCCAAGAGGTCTGACTAGTTCAACTTTACCAACTGTGATTCAAATGGCTCAAAGCTGCTTGTCTCTACAGACAATTTGACATACCAGGCAAGACAGCATTTTTTTTAATTATCTGTCTTGTCGTAAGTCCCTCCCTACTTCCAACATGGAGTTTTGGGTATGGATTTTCATTTTTCCTAGTCTATGCCACAAATACATAGCAGAGATGGCATATACTACTATAGTGGCAGTAACACTGACTAAATGACAGTCAAATGATGCCCAAAAAGCCAAAATAATTCTGTCTGTTACAGGAAAAAACTATAGCAAATTTACCTTAATAAAATTTTATTACTTGAACAGAGTATGAATTTTCTCATAACTGTAGCATAAATGTGTTCATTTATTAGTATGATAAACCTGCTAACAGCCAGGTTCCTTGGTAAAGTTAATAGGCTAGACTAGATGAACAATTTGAGGTTTTATCTACCCTTTATCTTAATAATGGAATAATTTGTTTTGTGAGTCACCCATGCAGTGAAAATTACGTAACATCTTATCCATAGGTTCCATTTAATGATATTACATTGTAAGACATTTAAATTACTAATGATCACTGGTGCAATATAAAAATGAGATTGTTAAAGATTTCTGTAGATAAAACAGCATCAATTGCCTCTATAAGACATGAAGACAGGCCATATATTTCCAATGTAATTTTTATTGGCATTGTGAATTACACCATCTTGGTGTAACTGTTTGAATAAGATGTTGGGAAAGGTATAAGATACATATTCAATTGGTGCAACCAACAAATAGCTATGCAAGTTTGAAGGATTTAGGTTAGGATGGCCTGTTTGGTGCTTATTGTGGGAGAAAGAGGAAGCCATTTCCCTGAAAAAACATTTCTTGCTTCTTGCCATTTTCTTGCTTCTGCCAAGTCACAGGAACTGTGGCTCTGGAAGGTTTTCTTTGTTAGCCTGCTATTTATGCTTGCTTTATAAAAAAAACAACAACATTGCTGACAAAATCCTTCATAACTTTTACATTACAGTTTAAGAGGATGAACCTAATGAAAGAACAGTTAATTGACTGTTCTATCTTCTTCTTGCAAGAAAGAACTATGTGTCTTCAAATGAAATATAGATAACTGCCTAAACTCAGTCAAAAGCCAGCTTCGAAACACTTTGCAGAGGCGTTTATTTAAAAACTGCCTCCTTGGAACAATGAATATTAGGAGGATTTTTTTTTTTTGACCTGGGTCACAAGATATTAAGAAAAAAAAAACCACACCAAAAAACCCCAAGACTGAACAGAATGCTAAGAGCCTAAATAAATCCATCAACCTCAAGAACTTGTTTTGCAAATATCCCTGGTTAACTTCATGCACTTTTTGTCTCAGACTTTTATGATTGAAAAATTCTCATTCCAGATCCAAAATAATGCAAAATGGCCAAGCTATTTACATGCCTCAGACAATATGCATGCTGTGACTAAGTAGAATATCTGCACAATTTTAGTGTTACGGACGCATTTCTGTCTTGCAATTTTTTTCCTTAGTCATGATTAATCTTGGTCAGCTAAGCTGCTGCAAGAGTGTATTTGTTCTGTGAAGCACCTAACAAGAACAAGAGGGGCAGTATAAAACAATAATAATTGATCAAAAGTACTAACATTTACTTTTGGCTTAGTAAAACTGTCTGATAAATTATTCCCTTTAGTGTTTCTCTATTATTACAACACAGTACCTTGGAAGTGATATATTGGCACAAGCCATTGTGTTCTACCACAGTGCAATTAGGAGGGCCATTTAAACAGCTTTATCATACGCACACATAGGCTGATTAATTTTCTAATCAAATGTTCCAGGAAATCATTAACCATGACATTAAACAGTGTTCTGCTAATTATACTCTTCATGAAAAATTCCAATATAAATTTACAAAACATCTATCGAAAGCTGCCAAAAGATGAATAGTTTAATGCATTCAAAAAATAACTGCATCTACTCTGCATAGCTCCACAGCTGCCTAGTGTTAAACCCTCGTCTTGCAAAGGTCCAGTCTGGGGCTGAATTCTCCTGTGTTTCACCAGAGCATTGTGTATGGGCAGACACTACGTTTGGTACACTGCTACCTGTGTAAGTCATGCTGAAGGACTGAGATTTTTCATTCTTTTGATGTCATTGCACTGGAAGGAAAGCCCCTCGGATTATGTGGAAAAAGTCAATGCAGTTGTTGGGGGCAGCATTTTATTTTCAGTGATTCAAGGCCACACAAAATATAAAAACAATATAGAAACATGAACATCTTTCTTACTGAATGGCAAACGAGAAAGGAAGCTTTTTCTGTTTTAGAAAATACTCTAGGAATATGAATGCTGTTAGCCTTCCTTTTCTTAATGATACCTAACACTGACATTTGGAAAAAGACTTCCCCCTGCGTAAGTCTCCAGTTTGCATCATTATTCTAACTACTCTTAATTTAAAATAAAGATAAATGCAAGGTATTGCCATAGTAATGAGAATTCAATTGCTTTGTAAAGTATATGCAGTTTGCTAGTTTATAGCATAATGAAATCTCTATTTATGTATTTCTCTCGAAACTACAGAGTCTTGGAGGTCTTTCAGCGATGGAAAACAACAGATCGCATTAAACAAATGCAGGATGTAGGTGCACATGTTCTTTTGGCCTTGGCAGCACTGTCCATCACGAAACAAAAACCTGGCCTGAGAAGGATGATGGCAATACCGCCACTGTTTTGGATGGGAACTATGTCTCTTCTGTGTGATTCTCATTTTTTAACCACTGAGATGGTATAAAAGTCTGAGAAATGACTGCTCACCATAAAATGCAAATTGTTTTATTGGGACAAATTCAGGAAGCAAAGGATTAACATGGCCGGGTGCATCCCAGAGCGAGTGCACACTTGAGCTAAAAATGTAATACATTTTATACAATTTTTCACACAGAGAGCGATCCTCAGCTTGTGATACAAAAAAAAAAAAAAAAGAGAAGAGAAAAAAAAAGGACAAACTTTCTAAAAGCATTCCTAACTTTCCTTATCTCTAAACAGAAAGTTACATTTCAATGTCAATGGTTAATATAGGGCTCAAATTTTATTACCCCTTGTCACACAGGTGTCTGGCAAACATCTTCTTAAACTAAGGCCTTTAGAGTAAATATATGTTTCTCTAAGCACTCTTATCCCTGATTACCCATAAATTCTTAAGCCACAGACAATGCTATGTTGGTCTGCTTCTAATCTAACTAAATAAAATATTTATTTAACTACTTTTAACTACTTTTTAACACAGATATGCAAAATACAACTTCATATTTTTCACAAAAAGTAATATTAAAAATACTAATAATGTATGTCTTATAGGCACTGGAATGGGTTGTCCAGGGAGATGGTGAAGTCACCACCCCTGGAGGTGTTTAAGAGGCCTCTGGATCTGGCACTGGGTGTTGTGGTTTAGGGGTTACAGTAACTGGATCATCTTAAAGGTCTCTTGCAACATTGACGACTCTATGGTTTTACGTAATAATGTATATTTACATAACAAAATCAGCGCTCTAATTATGCAAGAAGTTTATATAGAAATACATGAACCACCTTTCACCTGTCAAACAGTGGTTTGAGACAGAGAGTCGCAATTTTTAACAAAACGATGTGATGGAAATCGGCATAATAGGCCAAACAAGTCAGAGAACAGCCCCGCGTTCAGATCCTGCAGAAGAAAAGGCAGGATCTGAGAGGCAAGGAAATAAAACCTTCCTTTAGGGGCTATGTGTGTGTGCAACTGTTTCTTAACCCCTGAGATGGAGGCGGCCGAAGCTCAAACCAGAGGGATTTTCCCCCGTTCCGCCGGCACCGCCACAGAGCTCACACGGGACCATTCCCGCC
>WEIV01008644.1:7083-23672 GCA_013390005.1 Calyptomena viridis | reverse complement strand
GGGGCGCGTCCGGGCCGGTTGCGGGGGGCCCGGCCGTGCCGTGACACCGCCCCGCACAGCGCGGGCCCGGCGCTGCTCCAGCTCGCCCCTTCCTTGCCAGTGTGAAAGGTCCTGGCTTTATTTTGCAGCAAGTTTTCAGATCACTTCATCATGAAGCTTTATTGCCTTACATGCTGTGTGACAGCTATGGGTATAAGGGGAGCAGAAGGGAATTCTAGCTCGTAAATGATGTTACTTCTAATAAATCTGTGTGGATTTTTTTTTTTTTTTTTTTTCTTTGGCGACGTAAACCGTATAGTGAAAAACTGAGTTTTTGAATTTAAGGGACATAGTAAAGTTCTCCCTGGCCCTCCTTTTACAAGCTTTTGGCTAGCACGCCAAGAAGTTGGGAAACTCGAACTGGCTAATAATTGTCCACAAGATAATGTGTCTGCAAGGTGTGCTCTAACTAAAGGGTACTTGGAAATAACCAGTTTTTGTTTGGACATTATGAAATTCGCAAGTACTGGAGCCGGGACAAACGTATATTCTACAGGACTTGTATCCACAAAATCAATTAGGCTGGAAAAGATCTCTGAGATCACAGACTCTAACCTATGACCTAACACCACCTTGTCTACTAGATCATGGCCTTAAGTGCCACGCCCATTCTTAAACATCGCCAGGAATGGTGACTCCACCACCTCCCTGGGCAGCCCATTCCGTTGTCTAATAACCCTTTCTGTGGAGAAGTGCTCCTAATGTCCAACCTAAACCTCTCCTGGTGCAGCTTGAACCTGTATCTTCTTGTCCTATGGCTAATTGCCTGCTCGAAGGGGCCAATTCCGGTCTGAACACAATCTGCTTTCAGGTAATTGTGTCCAGTTGTACCCAGTAGTATCCACCACATCTGCAGCAGATGCAGCCTGTGTTCATATTTAGATGATGTAGGATAGTCTTTTTTCAGCTGTCTCTGAGCCCACCTGCTCTTAGCTGTATTTGTTATGTGCTTACAAATGAGGTACTTTCATACTTCAGATATATCTGATTCTTGATTCAAAGGTGTATTTGTGTAATATCCCGTACTTGAATGTCTGACACTTGTGCACAGGTTCAATAAAGTTACTCAGTAAGTGATATCAAACTGTGGGCTGGCCAAACCTGTTCTGTAAGGTCACAGCTTGCTCCTGGCGTTCCTAGTTCCTGGAATGTTAGAATGGGCATATACGAAACTGACCACGAGTGGTTTGCTTGTCTTTAAGAATGGCTGTGCCTTTGTGAATGGCTGGGTGCACATGCATTTTAGTCGTGCAGGTGATATGGCTGGACATGCTTTGGCATATGATCCACAAGGAAAAAACTTACATGGTGTGCCCAGTCTAAAAGGTTGGGTGGTGTTACTAGTATACAACTTGATGCTTGGATTATTCTTCTGCTGAGTAGAAGACATGAGTTTGTGTGGGTTTGAGACTGACAAGAGCATTGGGTCAAGGAATTTTACTTATTATTGATACGTTAACTGCCAGGGTCTTATGCAAATAAGATACTTCAATAATTGTCACTTTTCTGCCTCTAATTATGTGTTAAGATAGAGGTAGAGTGTTGCCATCAGGTTCAGTTTTGCTAACCGTGTGTTAAAATGGCAGTGCAATAGTTTATATGGAGTATAACCCTGCCAGATATGTGATAAAAGCCATTGAGATTTTTTTCTTAGCTGTCTCTTCAGTGAGAGAAGGCCTTTTCTTTGGTGCAGATGAGCTTGTTTGATATGTGTCTAGGCTTCCCAGACTATGGAAGGGTGGTTTTTGGGATATGCTGATGTGAGCATCGGCTGACTGGCTCTTTGGGATCATAGTGCTGATTTTTGACCCAGCTACAGAAAATCAAGAGAGTTGAATTTGGGTTTCTGACTTAGTTTTGTAGGGCATATGTTTACCATGTAGGTAGCTGTGGTTGTTTTGGTTTTGTGTTTGTTTTTTTTTTTTTTTAATTTTATTTTAACCTGTCCCTGTTTCCCTTGCTCATTTTCTGAAACTCTCTAAGCAGGGATGAGTGAGAGTGTTCTTAATTCATGAGCATACTTTGTCAGTCTGGAAGTTTCAAAAGTATTTGGCCATACTTCAAATACTTCAAAAGTATTTGGACATAGATGGTAGTCCTGTGTTTCATATTTAAATAATCTCATAAAGATTTTGTCCTTGCATGTTCATAGAGAACTGACGAATTACAGTTTTTCAAACCTGGGTTGTGTTCTAGGTATGCCATTAACTCATGGGCTGACCTTAAGAAGAGTTTGAATAGTGATTAGGATTTCTTAAATAGAGTTTGGGGTTTTGTCTCTGTCTTCACGTAAACTGTTGAATGGAATAGTTTACAAATGTGAGCTGTGGCTTTTAGTGGTTGTTAAAAAGCAGCAGGCTGCTCCATGCCACAAAACCAAAGGAACTGCTAGAGCTATGAATGGTAGTCTCTAATCCCTGGTTTGTCCTGGCTGATAATTTCAGGTGGAGAAACATACAGAGTGGTACAGGTAGAATTACTTTAATAGCTGGAGACATCAACCAGCTTCTTTGATTGGGGTGGTTCACTTGAAGGGTACTATGAGATAAGCTTTTCATTCTATTGTTTCATATATTTCTACCCTGAAATATTGCAATACAGAATATTTATCACTCAGCCCCAGATTCCAGGCTTTCTTTCCTGGGTAGAAGGGCTGTCGTTTGTTTCCCAAAGTGCAGTGTTGAAATTGCGACTTCACCTCCCAAAATGGAACAGAAACAAAGATTCTTCTGACACCAAAGGTGCCAGGACAGAAAGGGCTTCCTGCCTGTGGAGTGCACACGGTGGCCCATGAAAGACAGTGAAATCTCCACTTTTAATTTCTGACCAAGGCCAGGAGTTTCAGGCCCAGGTGAGCACCTTGCCTGTTTTCCCCATGACCACACCCAAAAGTCCTGTTCCTACCTTGCAGTGTGCAGGCAGACCCCTCTAGGTCCCAAAAGCTCATTTTGTTTTCTTTCATGAAATGAAAGAAAAGGAAATCTCCACTTTTCATTTATTTAAATTTTCCTTTTTTTTTTTTCTTTTTTTAAAGGAGTGATGGTTAATTTTGAAGCACATACCAGCACGGCTCTGTTTAGCAGGTCCAAGGTTTTAGAAGAGTGGTACTCTTAAAAGTGTAAAAGCTCTATGTTACTGTGGTACTTCAGCTTATTTAAAGCTCTTGCGTTCACCCCTGTGGTTTAGGACCCTTTAAAAAGAGGAAATCTACTGAAGGATGTCAGATATTATACCTGTTCTCTATGTATACATTGACTGACCAAGAAACTTTTGAAATCTGCTGGGGCAAGGTGGGATAAAAAGCAGTTGCTTGCCCTTCCTCTCCTTGATCCCTCCTCCCCTTAGAATTGTTTGGATATCATTATGATAAGTGATGGCTTATGTGACTTCCAACTGCACTTTACTGAGACTACATCTTGTAGACACTAATCCTCAAAAGATCAATTTCTAGCTCAAGTTAGAGGCATTTCCATTATTTTCTGAATACCATTGACCTGTTTTCAGGTTATGTTTTTGACTTTCAGTTTATGTTTTTGAGTAAGTTCTTTACTAAATTTATGAGTCAAGAAGGATTTCTTGTTTATTCCAATCTGTTAAAAATAGACAAATTAACACTTGCAGTTAACAGTGTCTATAAATCAAAGAAAGATGTAGTTAAGAACAAAAGCACTTCCATTTCTCTGGCATAGAGTAGAAAGGTAAGACCGATCTGTGTCAATATCTTTAATTACGAAGTGACTGAATTATTGCTGCAGTTATGCTGCGGTGTAAGACCTTGAATCTAAATTAGTCTTTTAAAGAAATGATTGCTGAACAGATGTTACCTAAAACACTTTATTGCAGCTTTGTAAAACTGTAAATTGCTCATGCCATTATTTTTGTTGGCATGAATTAATGCTGTAGGTTATGATATTAAATTTTAATGCTCTGTTCTAGCACTTTGTTATGTGATCTTACCTGTAAGCACCAATATTGAGTTTAACTCATCAATGTCTAAAGAGTATCACTGTGTAGAAACTGTCATGTTAAGATAGTTTTGCCCCTGATTGCTTTTCAGATCGCTTTCCAAGCAACAGAGAGGGAGTGTGTGATAAAGCCATTAACTAAATGCTGAAGTAGTATATTGGAAATTAAAAGCAAGAAATGCTGTGCAGTTTGTAAATTGCGCTTACAGACTGAGGTAGGAAAATTACTGAGGGAATATTGTGGCAAAAGAGATCCTAAAGTAATAGCATTCACTGTAATCATCCAATTAACATTTCTCTAACTGAGTCTGTAGGTTTCCTTGCAATCCTTGCTTCGGTCTTCTACTTACATTTGTGCTGGAGAATGTCCTTTAGGGAAAAAACAGCTACTGTTGAATCTCTTTTGGTGATAAAATTAATGTCAATGGGTTGTTTCTCACTTTCTAATTAAAAAAGATACAGAGGGGATTGTGTGATTATAAGTACATTCCTAGTCTTTGTCTTGTTTCAGCATTCAGGCATAAATTGGCCAGTTCTTCTAAAATTCATTGTATCTTGCTTAAGCCCTTCTTTTTTCCAATTCTTTTTTTCTTTTTTTCATAGCTATGTGCAGGCTATAAGCTCTGTATAATATTTCAAAGAACCTATACATGTGCATGGTGTTTTGGAAAGGTATTATATGTGGTTTTGTCTCTCTGTTTTCAGCTGGAAGGAAAGCAAAAAACAAGATCTTAACAGGATTTAGATACTGAGCTGTGGGATTTTTAATTTTTTAATAAATTGAAATACTTTGAGGTAGTGGAGGGACATGCATGTTGTAATTTTTTAGCTTCCTTAGATCCTGTTGCTTTGCCTGCCTAAAAATCCTCTAATTTTGACAGGGATGTATGGCAGTGTTCTTGTCTGTCTTCTAGTTCCGTTTATGATCAACAAATCATACTTTGTATGTCTTTGTCATGTAGCAGTGTCCATCCCTGCCAGGCATGATCCGAGTCCAAGCACAGAACATACCATGTTTAAACAAGCTGCTTTCATTCAGAAAGTTGGATGGGTGATGTCACTTTGTGCTTATGTGTTGGTAAAAAGACACTTACGGAGAATGGAGATGCTGCTCCCTTTGGTAGAGTGCCAAAACTTGTAGGTGATACAGACTATACCCAATATTGTGCTAGGGTAGTCTTCACTGGTTTCAGGCCACCCTGAACTGGACAAGATGCTAGAGATACAAGATCAGAGTCCCGTGTGAGAAGATGTTATTCTTCTGAGTTCTGATCCTGTTGTGCCTGAACTACTTGTACCACATCTAGAGAGAATTTCTTTCTCATTTCTTTGCTTCACTTCATTGTCTCTACCTGGAGTTGACTGGGATAATTATATGGACAATTTCTCAAATAGTTAAACTCCATCTTGCAGATGAACTTCCAGTATATGCTGCTGTTTGGATATGCAACCTAAGATTATCATCTTGTGTATGACAATAAGATTCTTTACTGTGAATATATATGAAACCAAATAGTATTTGGCTTCCTTTCCCTATCTGGGTAGTGTGGAAGTTGCATCACACGTGGCTTTGTCATATATGACCTTTTTAAGATATACACTACTCTTTGTTTTATTGCTGTGCTTGTGTTGTGAAACTCAGTGTTGTATCCTATTGTACATTTTGGCTTCTGTTTAAGGCTCTCACTATCCTTGGTGGTTTTGAGATTGGGCCCTGAGACAGCTTATCAAGAACACTGTACCACATGCTGTGCATGTGAGTGTATATCCTCTGTTTTATGACATCAGTTATTTGACAGTATGCCTGAGGAACATAATTTCTAATAATGAGTAATTCTGTTCCGATTGCTTGCTTTGTTCAGAAATGATGAATCCATGCACTTCTTTTTAATTAGACATAGCTTTACCTGTACTGCTTCTACTCAGTTGCAAACCAAAATGACCTCTTCCGGACTAAAAACTAAGCGACCTTGGAAAGTGTAAATATGAAATGTTAGTTGTTTATAAATGTGTTTGTATAGCTGAAGACTAACCAATGGTGCTACTTCTGCTTTTCTAACTGTGTTACTGGTAAATCTCTCCTTCTGAACTGTCTGTAAGACCCCAGGACCGGAGCAGCAGGTCACCCAGGAGTTTTACAAAGCTCCAAAAGTTCACACACTGAATATTTTGAAGAGCCCTTGCTCCTTTTAATACCTTGAGGTAGTGTAAAGAGAAAATGCTGCACATGTTTTCTCAGGAGATGCTTTTACTGATAAATAAGGGAGAAAATAAGATATCTTCAAAAGTTTAAAGGTTTGGTTTAAAACCAAAGTAAAGCATTCCAAAAAGCACTGACTTAGCACATGCTAACCCACACAATTTAGCAAAATCCAACCCATCCAGTCCCTAGTTACCCAAACATTAAGAAAGGAGATAAAGAGAAGAAAATGAAGGAGTAAAGAGAGAATAAGAGAAAAATAGCTACTGCCTAGGAGTCCTGTGCAGGTCCAGCTTCCACATGATTGGGTTGCAGGGCTCAACCAGAAGATGGAGACCATGTGGGCTGTTTTAGGTGCTCTGGCCCCCTGTGGCCACCCCTCCCAGATGGGACTTCTTCCTGGCTGGCCATTCTGGGGATCTGGGACAGGGCTCTGGACAGTGCTCCTGGTGTGCCATCCAATCTAAGGCCGGGCTACGGNCAGGGGGTGTGGTATGGAGCAGTACTTTCAGGCTGCCTTTGACTGGCAGCTGCTCTGGGATCACCCAGTGAGGCTGCAAGGGCTGCCTTGTGGGATAGGCACCTCTGTGAGATTCAACTTATCCCTTCTGCCACACACACATACTTGGGTTGGTTCCAACCCAATATAATAATATAATAATATATAATATAATGCTTTTGTATCTCTTTGACTAGAAAATAGGATATCAGCATACTTAAAATCATGTTAATTTGTTTTTTGATTTTGCATATCTACTTTCTACATTATAGACTAGACCAATACTTGTGCATATCTCCTATGTTTTCAAAGCAGTAGTTAATGCAAGACACAGAACAGCATATTAATATTTTCACCCATTCCAAAACAGTATTCTGTAAAATTATTTCATGTTTTTAGCAGTGACTGAATATTATAGCAGTTTTACTTAAGCCAGATTTATTTACTTGCAGACCTAGGTTTAAGGCAACCTGTTCACTTGAGCAGAATACATCTTCTGTGGACTGATATGTCCAGGCCTGGAAATAGAAAGATGTTCCTCTGGTAGTAAAGCACTCCAGCCTTTACCTGATTCTTTACCAGATTCCTGGTCTAGTTGTTTTTAACCCTTATTAGAAATGTGTTTGTTTTGTTTGGCCTGGCAAGAATAAAAATACGATTCTGTTCTTGAGTTACAGCATTCCTCTAAATAATAATGCCATTGAAAGATTCAGTGTGGCAGGTTGTTTGTTTTTTTTTTTGTTAAGACCACACATAATGTTTGGCATCTCTGCATCTCCTGTATCCTTGAATGCTACAGAAGACCAGTGAAGTTGGTAACTGATTTTACTTTGTGCATCCTTGTTGGAAGAGAAGGACTTGGTAAGGGAGAGGGGAAAAAGATAAACCCAGTTCTTATGTTTTAATCAGCTCCTCTGACTGAGAAGTATTATAACATAAAATTCACCAAGTAAGTCTTTAGAGATATCTTACAGCAAGTCATTCAGCCTTTTAATATTGACGGGCTGAAAGATCTGTACGTTAGGTTGTTTTCATGGAGTTTCTTCTTTATAAAGAAGAAACAATTAAATACAATGCCACCAGTGTTGGTATTTAGTGCTGCTTTTAGCACTTACTTTCGAGCCAGACTCCACAACTTTGTCTGAAAGAAATGCTGGTGGTTTTACACCCTTGTGCTGTAGGTAGGTATCCATAAGATGTAGACTTAGAAAGGAAACTCATGCCTGTATGTTGTTCATTATGTAATTATGGTGTTCCTAATCAGTTGTATGGTAGTCTTTTTTCACTAGTTAGTCAGATGGCCTGCATCAGTGAAGTGTTCTGATGTACAAAATGGGAAACTTTTACCCTTTACCACTGTAAATTCCATTGCTCAATTTAAATGAAAATAGAGCACTGGCTTGAACTATCCCACTAACTTCTGCCTTTCTCAGAGAACAAAACCTGAATCCGAAATTGCTTGGTTACATGGATGATGGTGGTATCTTGTACAGAGCAGTTGCAAAATGTCCAAGTTCTTAAGTGAGAATGAATCCAATGTTGTTGCTTCCCCTTCTTTTCAGTGGAATGTACATGAGTTGGCCATGAATCTTGAATTTCCATCTCAAAGCAGAAAATACAGGTGTTTTTAATTCTAAACAGATTATGTAGTCTCCTACTGTGTTAGAGGAGCTTCACAGCAGTATGTGTGCATTGCTTAAGGCTTAGTGATTTGAGTAGTATAAAAAGAATAAATTTTTATATTCTTCACTACCTAGTTGCAATGTAAGCCCATATGTTAGTGTTTTCTCTTTCAGCTTTGCTCGCTTTCAGGATAAAAGTATTATACCAAAACGTGCTAACTTTTGCAAATGACACAAATTAACAATCTTACTGTCTTTTGTAGCTATTTAGTAGAATGGGAAAAACAAGGAATAAAACCCAGCTCCATGGCAGTGTGTGGGGCAAAAGTCTGATCTACTCCTGCAGCAGAACACCACAGGGAAAACTGGGATACAGGTCTTCAGTCTTCTGACTGGGTTGAAATATTTTCACTTTGTTGTTGTTTTAATTTATTAGAAATCCTCACCTATTAGAATATGGAATGGAATTGTCATAAAAATTCCAGTACTGACCTAGCTCCATTTTTTTAAAATTAATTTTTTTAGTTGAACTTAGTATATCACTGAATACTATGTTCCCTTGCACCTCACTTGCTTTTTATTTTTAACTTCATAACCATTCATCAGATTTTTCTTCCTCAGTTGCTTGACAATATTCAGAATAGGGCTATCGTGTGATAGTATTTGACTTAATACAAATTGTTCTTCAATTCTGAGGGATGAGCCAGAGAACATGTCAAAAGTAGTGATCATAGAGTTGTTAAGGCTGGGAATGACCTCTGGGATAATCATGGTTAACCTAACACCACCATGTTCACTGCTAAACCGTATGCCAAAGTGCCACATCTCTACATGCCTTTTGAACTCTTCCAGGGATGGTGATTCTGCCAATTCCCTGGGCAGCCAGTTCCAGTGCCTGACTACCCTTTCAGTGAAAAAATTTTTCCTAATATCCAGGCTAAACCTCCGCTGGTACAACTTGAGTCCATTTCCTCTTGTCCTATTGCTTGTAACCTGGGAGAAGAGACCGACCCCCACCTTGCTGTAATCTCCTTTCTGGTAGCTGCAAAGAGTGATAGCCAAGTATTGTTGACTTGGTGAAGACAAAGCAAGAATTTCCAAATCCGATTAATTTGGATATAGCCATATTGACAGTTGATGTAGCTGTTGCCAAGCTTTGCACACTAAGCGGTGAGGGGAGTCTAAGACAAGGGTAAGAGTCTGTCTGACAAAGTATGGAGTTCACATTCTTCAAATTTACCTGCCAAGTTGCTCTTTGGTTTTGTGCAAAAGCTGTACATCTTAGTACTTGCTGTGTTTGTAAATGTGCAGCAGAAAGCAAATGTTGGTTCAGGGCCTGCCATTTTGAGTGATCTATGGATTTTTTGGATATTACTATCAAGTGCTTATGTCAGTTGCTGCTTGTAACTTCCTGCTCTGTTTGCCACAGAGGCATTGCTTGAGAGTATTCAACAGTGTTAGTTGTTTGAGTGTTGCAGCTTGACAGATAGTTTTGAACTTCTGAGGAGCCCAGTGTTCTTCTGTTGAGTATTAAAATCTCTGGACTGAGTTGGTGGTGGTGTTCCCACAACCATCTTGAGAAGACAAGTCTAGCAGCTGAATTATGAGTAGGTCATCTGTTCTAGTCTATTTAGCTATAAAATGTAATAAAACACAACTTTTTTCAACCTGTGTTTGGTTTATTTTCTTCTAATGTTGTGTCTAAAGATCAGATTGAAGATTTTTTGAACCCACTTTCTATTCCCTGTGTAACTTTCTGTGCCCTGGAAACCAACAAGGTACAACTTGCTAAGAAACCATTACTTTATTTCAAGTGTCAGGATTCAACACTATTTAACTTGCATCTAATTTGAATAAAAGTAACTATAACTGAGTATAACTGAGATTTTTTTTTTCTTTTGGATTTTGGCTTTGTTTGTTTTTGTTTTTATAACTGCACAGTTGTGGCATGACTGGTTTCCTGTTTGATTTACAGCATTTAAACATCAAGACACTGACAGATGATGTGGTAAGACAACTTAAGTTTTTCTTTGGCTATACTAAGCAAATAACCTTGCTGCTAATGCAGTAGAAATAACCTTACTGATACAAGAAACTGTTAATTTAGAAGTTATTTTAGTTAATTGGTGAAGTCTCACTAACCTGGTAATTATCTGTAACATACTCAGTGCGGGTAGCAAAAATATGTGGATGGCTTTGAAGTATGCTCTAATCATGACTAAATGAGCTTGACACAAGTAATAGTGCCAATTTACATGTGATATAGTTAACATACCTGTGATTGCACGGTTAATATTGAAGGTACTTAGGCTGCATGCTAGCTTAAAATAGCGTGTTTAACAAAGTAACAGTTGCTTGTAAAACTCATTAATGCTTGTTCAAACCGTGGTATGTACATTCAGTGTCGTGCTAACGCTTTCTCAAACTTCATCAGAGATGAGGTTCTGTAACTGATCACAAAGCAGATTTCTTTTTCTTGCTATTGAAGTTACCTATTTCGTTGCCTCTGTTTTTCTTTTGTAGATAATATATTTTCTTAAAACACATAATTTTACAATGTCTTTGAATTTACCTAGGAAGTAATGCTCTGTCATCACCTAGAGTTCAGCTTTTATGACTTCTGTGCTATACAGAGTTCTACTGAAGTACTTCTGTGCATAACTGAGAGCTTAAGTTCAGAAAGATTTGTGCTGGATAGTGTGTCACACATGCTGAGAAACACAGCTGTTTCCTAGCTTAGGATACAGTGGTCAGGCTGTTATTGATTAGGGGTGCAAATTTAGTAGTGTTGAGCATATTGCCTCCACATGTCATTCCTAGGTTGGCTTAGGTCACCTGTTTCTATTTCTTTAGCAGAGACTGTTGGGATAGAAATGGCTCTTAAAAAATTTGAGTGTGACATGTTGATAATACAACTTTGATTCTATGAACTTGTGTTTATCATGCAGAGCTAAGGAAATATTGCCAGTCCTCTCAAAGCAAAAGTATTTTTCAGTAACTAGACCTTAAATTTTGGTAGTGTCATGTAAAGGTTAAGTCTGGGTGATACTTGTTTTCATGAGGTGCCTTCCTCCTCCCACCCCCCTACCTTCCCCTCCTGTTAGAGGCTAGCTTGCTGCCTTACCACATTTGTCCAATATGTAGCTTATTGTTCAACTTGTAGCTCCAAAACGTCAGCACGTTTATTGTGGTTCTTTTGGGATAAGGACAAAGAACCTGATAGTTCTGTAATAAGTAGTCTTCTCCCCAGCTCCTTAAATTTCTCAATGTACCAAAAGCCCCTTCACAGACTAAAGAAACATCATCTGCAGAGTAGTACCAAATTGTTCATATGTATATTTATTTTTAAAAAGGGAAATGACAGCTATTTAGTAAAAGACTGACAGAAAAAAAAATTACCACAACATTTGAAATTTTTTAAAATACTCTTAAGTGTGGGTGTTCTGTTTATTTGCAGCAGCATCTTGAAATGAGGGTATGCTTTCCAATGGACGCTTTTTCTCCTTCTATCTCAGCTTTCTGTTGCTTTAGTCTTTCTGTGTCTGATTTTGGGAAACAGCTAATAGTACTACATGTCTCTTTTGTGCTATAATTTTGCAGTCTTAGGCAACTTAAATGTGGCTTAGAGCAGAGCAGTTTTTGTATTTCATAGCAAGAATGAAAACTGGCAGATGTATTTTCTCCAAATTCCTTTTGTGACAAGGATGAAATTTGTAGTAAGAGAAGATTAAGAAATTTAGTGTTTAATATGACTTGATTTTGTAGCTTTCAATGGACTAATATATTTCCTTTCTTCTCATGGGCAAGTCTTTGCATGTTAGCTTACTCTTTGCTGCATTATGCCTTATAAAATATTTATATTTTATTATTCCCTGCCTGTTTCTTACAAATACAGTATTGTATAATGGTGACCAGAAACTTTTTTTTGTTTTGAAATTCAGGTAAGTTAACAATATGTTGAGGATCTAAAATGCAGACTGCTTTTGGATGTTTGAATTGTATTGGATTATTTGTGAGATGCTGATGAATTGTCTGCTTTTAGTGACAAATCCTCATTAGGTTCAGAAACACCTTGCTTTTTACACAATCAACATGTGCTTCTTTTAGCTTGTTTGTTTACAAGCTGTAAAGACAGGAATGGTATTCTTACTCCACAGAGGAATGGCAAGTAGGTACCTGAGACATTATTTACCTTCAAGATTACTGTGGAAGCAAGCCTGCTTTCTATCCTAAGTGCACCACATTCCACGAATCACAGAATCATCAGTCCAACTTCAAGATCATCTAGTCCAGCTGTCAACATAGCACCACCACAATCACCCCTAAACCATATCCTCAAGTGCCACATCCAGATGCCTCTTGAACACTTCCAGACATGGTGACTCCACCACCTCCCTGGGCAACTTATTCCAATGCCTGACCACTCTTTCAGTGAATTTTCTTCTACTAATGTGTACCTCCCTTGGCACAACTTAGGGCCATTTCATCTTCTGTTGCTTGAGACATGGCAGAAGACATCCCCCACTTTGCTACAGCTTCATTTCAGGTAGTTGTAGAGAGCAATGACATTCCCCCAGAGCCTCCTCTTCTCCACGGTAAACAACCTCAGCTACCTCAGCTGTTCCTCATAAGACATGTTTTCTAGACCTTTCACTTTTTCTAGACCTTCACTGCCCTTCTCTAGATACGCTCCAGCACCTCAATGTCTTCCTTGATGTGAGGGGCCAAGAACTGGACACGGGGCCTGAGGTTCAGTGTCAGCAGTGCTGAGAACAGGGGAATGATTACTGCCCTGGTCCTGCTGGCCACACTATTTCTGATACAGACCAAAATGCCATTGACCATTTTGGCCATCTGGGCATACTGCTGGCTCGTGTTCAGCAGCTGTTGACCAGCTCCCCTAGGTCTTTTTCTGACAAGCTGCTTTCCTGCCACTCTGTCCTCAGCCTATAGTGCTGCATGGGGTTGTTGTGACTCAAATGCAGAACCCGGCACTTTGCCTTATTGAACAACGTGCTGTTATCCTCAGCCCATTGGTCCAGCCTGTCCAGGTTCCTCTGCAGAGCCTTTCTGCCCTCAGGCAGATAAACACTCCTACTCAGCTTGGCATCATCAGTGGGCTGATGGGACACTTAGTCCCTTTGTCCAGATCACCAATGAAGATGCTAAACAAGACTGGCCTCAAAGCAGAGCGCTGGAGAACACCACTTGTTGTAATTGGCCATCCACTTGATGTGCCATCACTACCACTCTCTGGATTCTGCTATGCAGTTTTTCATCCAGCAAAGAATGCACCTGTCCAAGCTATGAGCAGCGTTTCTCCAGTAGAATACTATGGGAGGTGGTGTGAAACACTTTACTGAAGTCTAGGGTGGCAACATCCACACTCATCCCCTCATCCACTAAGTGGGTCATATTGTCATAGAAGGAGATCAGGTTGGTCTAGCAGAACCTGCCTTTCCTAAACCCATGATGGCTGGGCCTGATCCCCTCGTTGCCCTGTACGTGCTGCGTGATGGCACTCGGGATGAACTGTTCCATGACCTTCCCTAGTACCTAGATCAGTCTGACAGGCCTGTGGTTCCCTGGATTGTCCTTCTGACCCTTCTTGTAAGTGGGCCTTATCTTTGCTAATTTCCAGTCAACTGGGACTTCTCCAGATAGCCAGGACTGCTGGGAAATGATTGAAAGTGGTTTGGCAGGATCTATTGCCAGCTTCCTCATTGTTCTCGGGTGCATCCCATCCAGGCCCCATAGACTTCTGTGTGTCTAATTCACATAGCAGATCACTAGCGATTTCCTTCTTGGATTATGGAGGCTTCACTCGGCTTCTCATCACTAACTTCTAGCTCTGGGAGCTGGCTATCCTGAAAACAACTGTTTTTGGTATTAAAGACTGAGGTAAAGAAGGCATTAAGCCCTGACACTATGCTACCCTGTGCATCCAGCTAAGGATGGAGGCTCTCTGTAGCCCTTCTTTTGCTGCCAATATATTAATAGAAACTTTTTTTGTTGCCTTTAACCACAGTGGCCAAATTAAGCTACAGTTTGGCTTTGACCCTCCTAATTTTCTCCTTGCATAACCTCACAACATCCTTGTAATCTCCCGGAGTTACCTGCCCCTCCAGAGGTGATATGTTTTTTTCTTTTTTTCTTCCTGATTCCCAGCCTAAGTTCTCTGTTCAATCAGGCTGGTCTTTTTGTTCACCAGCTTGTCTTACGTATCTTTACATCTTTACATACTTCTCTACCTTTAAAATTTCCTTCTTAAGGAATGCACAACCTTCTTGGACTCCTTTATGCCTCAAGGTTGACTCCCAAGGGACTTGGTCAGTCCATGTCCTAAACAGGCCACAGTCTGCCTGCCAGAAGTCCAAGATGGCAGTTCTGCTGGTGTCCCTCCTTATTTATCTCAGAATTGAGAACTTTATAATTTTGTGGTTGCTGTGCTCAAAATAGCTGCCGTGTACCATACCACCCATGAGTCCTCTCTGTTCACAAACAACAGATATATCAGGGCAGCTTTCCTGGTGGGCCGAGAGGGAATTTACCTGCCACCCTGAGCAAGACCCTACATCCATTTCCCCTATTTCTTATGTCCCCTTCTGCCTGTTGGAAAGAGGATAGGGGATCTTCCGCTTCCTGAGGTGCAGTGGAACGTGCCTCAGGATTGGCAGAGAAGGCGGCTCCAAATGTTTTGTAAGACTCATAGAGGTTAAGAAAACCTGCATATTAGCAGAATTTTAATAAAAGTTCTCTTATGTAGACAAAAATGAAAAGAATACAAAAATTCCTTGTAGCATACAATATAGAGATTTCATAGCAACTGCTTAAAGAATAAGAAAGGCTGTATAATTTTCAGTATATATACTGAAACAAGATCCAGAGTGAAATATTATGTATGCATTTAAGATGTGACTGTGCACAGGCCTAAATCTGTAAATTGTAGAATCTCTGTGAGATTGAACATGTTAAGAATAAGAAGTCAGCTAATCAAAGGGATTCTTCTGTGTATCTTGGTTTATGCAAGTCTTGCTCTTCCTAAAAGCTCTACTACTACCAGTGCAATTTCTTACATAGCAAGAAGCTAATCTTGTAGAGCAATTTGACTGTCACAGGAAGACTATACTTTTTTTAATCTTCTGGAGCTTCAAGGAGGAAAAAGATGCTAAGAGGTCTTTGACTCAGAGTCATTGGAAGTAACTTCTTTGATCTTCTAGGAAGTATTTTTGCAGGTAAGGGTAAAGAGTGGATTGCTTTAAATTCCAAAGATACTGAAGTAACTTGTTGCAACCCAATTTGTGCTGTCTGTTCCCCATCCTCTAGGAGTAATAATTTTTTCAAATGAAGAGACAGGATTTGTTCCATTTTGTGCTCTCCTTTCTTCCTTCCTATGTTGTTAATGTTCCACTAAGTCTTTATCATTTGTCAGCATCAGGGCGTTACAGCAGACTTTCATGACTGAGCTGTTGGCTTCTGTGAGTAAAATGACTGGCAAAATGCCTGGGAGATTTAGCTGTGCTGTAGTACTTGAGATGACTTTTCAGATGTGAAATTGTGTTTACTGTGTGTTTAAATAGCAATCAGTCCAAAATGTGAACTTGAAAATTGAGGGTGGCATTACTTTTTGTCCTGCATATCTGTAAAGCAGAGTGAGGAGGATGCCTGGAGAAAGAGCAAAAGCTATAAGCAGTAGTCTTGGCTTTATGCCTTCATTAAGGAAGTAAATATTTTGTACTTGTGTATTTCGTATCAGAACTCTGCTAATAGATTGTATTTGGAGATCATCATCTGTAAGAACACTTGTAAAGATATTTGTGGATGACCCGAGCTCTTGTTTTCAAGCATTTCTTCTTATT
Source organism: Calyptomena viridis (assembly GCA_013390005.1). Taxonomy (NCBI): domain Eukaryota; kingdom Metazoa; phylum Chordata; class Aves; order Passeriformes; family Eurylaimidae; genus Calyptomena; species Calyptomena viridis. The sequence continues at coordinate 7,488 of WEIV01008644.1, read as the reverse complement.
ATCAAAGTCCAGTACCAGATAAAGGAACGAGACTCGCAGCTTCTCAGTTTTTCTTGTTGTTTATTAAGTTCTTATCACAACTTCAGCATGTCACCCTAACCTGGGTTTAACACACCAGAGCGTGTGCTGCAAAAAGGACGAAAGCCGTGAAATGGCGACTGCTGCTAGGTTTTGAGGACTCTAAAAACCAATGAACTGATAATATGTACTATGTTTACAATTCTGTACCAGTAATCATAACTCGTTACTAACACGTTTTCTTCTACCTCAAATCTATTCTACCAATGCCTAAGTGCCAGCTCTACTGCAGTACAAAGAGCAAGCAGAAGAAGAAAGAACTCGGGGCAACACCCCAAATCCTCCATCTTGTCTTCTTTTATATCTATACTACAAAACCTAAAACTA
>WEIV01008643.1:89374-101873 GCA_013390005.1 Calyptomena viridis | reverse complement strand
CTATTAATACAACATAAACAGCAACTGCATTTCTGTAACAAGAGGACTCCACTCCACTGGCTATATTTGCTAACATTCTTGTACAAGATTTCTATTTCAACCACTTAAAGGGAGATTCTACTATACCCATGTTCTGAATAGTGCTTAATCTACATACTGTGCAAGTTCTTTGGAAACCTACCCTGCATGTGTCTATGTGTTCAAGTACACAAGCTTTTAGTGTCTGCTAAATGCCATCACAGTTAATTGAGACTATAATGGCAATAAACCAGAATTACTTCAGGGATCAGAGTGAATCAAGATGATTCTTCTGTTCCCAGTGTTTGGATTACTGTGCTTGAAACTCAGGGAAGACCTTATTGCTCTCTACAACTACCCAAAAGAAGTTGGTAGTGAGTTGGGGATAGGTCTCTTCTCTCAAGCCCTGGGTTAACAGTTGGACTCTGTGATTTTAAAGGTCTTTTCCAGCATAAATGATTCTATGACTCTGTGTAAACCTCCTTTCAGTACATGTCATAAAAATCAATGGAATCGGTGAATTGTGTGTCACTGATTTCAAGATTCTGCCTGGAAGAATCTCACTAAAGTCTACAAGACTACTGCTTTGCAACTTACTCTCTAAAAATTCACTCCCTTCTCTTGAGTCCTTTACACATTAAGTCAGTAGGAATATCTTAAATTAGATCCGAATGCTGAAAAAATGGCAAAGAACACCTTAGCATGTCCAAATGCTTCAGAATATATTGCACTTGGCTTGCAACTATTTAACTAGGTATGTGGCATTTTTCCATTTCCTAATTACTCAGTACAAATAATCCAATAATTATTCTACACAGCTTAATTCTCAACACTTGTTTTTAAAGCCTATGTTCAAAGATAAACCATAAGACTCGGATGTCTGGAAAGTTTTCCACAGAACATGAGAAGTATTAATTAAACCTCTAATCCTTAGGAAATCAGTGTCAATCACCTGAATAAAGCCAACAATGTGTTTACTTTTACTTAAAACTGTATTTCCTTCCTGAAGAAGTAATATTGCAATGCCTTTTCCATGGTAATTGTTTCAGTTTGTTTACTGAGTTAGTGGAAAAAACAGCACCAGGCAACTATAAACTTGGCACTTTCTACCTTTAAGCAACTTGACTCAACAATTAAATTACCACTCTTTTGACACTGTTTATGACAAAGTGCTCAAATGTTACTTTAGGATCATGAAAAATTCTTCTGCAAGTATGTAAGCAAACACAAATTCAAAAATGTATATAGTTTCTATTTTGCCAAGATTTCAGTGCAATCTAGGATGTGATATGGTATTTTCTTATTAAGAAAGAGTGGCATGTACTGTATGTAAAATATTTGCACATGTCATATATAATACACCATATAAAGCACACTACTAAAACCTGGAGATGCAAAAAAAAATCCCAATCATTTTTACAGAATAGTGCTTATCTCTAGTTTTAATCAAAATTACATCCTGGACACCATCTTCCAATCACATGTTCTTCAAATAACACAGACATGCATCCACCTAAATACTCGTGCTTACCCAAAGAAGTTTTCTTGTGTCTTAAAAAAAAAGCATTAGAAGTGTTTTAAGTTTCATGTTCTTTTTTTTTTTTTTGCACCATACATTGTTTTATGTCCTTCATAGATTGATGCATTGTGTGGTAATTTCAACTATTTAGCAGATGTTAAACGGATGTTGTTTCAAATCTGACAGGAATACTAGCAACTTTATTGGTTTAAATCACATCAAGCAGCCATGCTAAAAAAATGTAGCCATGTATTACTATCCATACTAATATTAATGGCATTGTGTTAAAGCATAGCTCAGAATTTACAGAAAGCAAAAAGACTGAAATCAGTTTCAAAAGGGAAAGCGTTCCTAGTGTATCTGAATAAAACTGTAAAAAGAGTGCTTGAAATTTATCTCTAACAACATGCTGCTGCTGCTTACACCAGAATAAACATATTAATCTTAACGTTTGCACAGCATGAGAATAAGGCTAATTAAATACCTCTTACTGCTGCTGAACCTAAAAAGTAAAAATACTCACTTTATAAGAAGGGAACCTGAGTAGAAAATAAGCTCACAGATAGAGACAAAGAGAGCAAAAGGTCAGCATTTACCAATTGTGAAGTTTTCACAGCTATTTGGAGCTCTACTTTTTTCTAATCTAAAGGAAATCCGTGGAAGCCTCAAATGCCACAGTGTGGTGACGGCTGGCAAATGTTACAGATCATACCTCAACCACTGGTGTACTTACCGCTTGCATTTCAACACAAATTTTTCATTCCCAGTTTTCTTTAACTTATTTCTACAAAGTACAAGCTAATGTATAGATTAATAGATAAATACAACACATTTGAACCCGTCATACCTACTTTATATAAAGAAGTTTATGAATAGGCAATCAATATGTATTACCATGTCATGAATATTTTTTCAGTCATTAAAGCATGTCACTTAAAAGAATACTTTCCAGGTGTAATAAGTTGGAATAGAACCTGAAAGATGTTTTAATGAACAGTATGGGAGTCAAATACATTTTAACAGCTATTTAATGAATTCCTATTCCAAATGAATCAACTTCTTGCATTCAGGTACTCTTCAACTTCACAAATTTCCATCTAATAAAGCAAGGCCAATCAGTCACCTAATTTGGTAAAAGAAAATGTAGAATTTCACAAAATTCATGCTTTCTAAAATGAAAGAGTTCTGTTTGTTATTGTTTAGAACAAGAACCAATCTCCTAAAAAAGAACAGGAATGAAAAATACACTATTACTTTTAACTATACAGAGAAAGCGGGATGGATTAAATTGTCAAGTGTTAATCTGCAGCTTCAGCAACAAATTTTGTTAAAGATGGAAAAAAAAGCCCAATTCCCAGAAAACAACAGTGTGAAACAAATCTATCAGGATTGGTATGTAACTGTTTTCCACTTCACCCTAGTTACCTTTCCACCAAAGGAACAAGTACATTTTGAGGTTTTGACCTTAAAAATGCTTGTCTTTAAGTTTGGATCTGATTACTCTGATCGTCACATGTTTTGGCATGCTGCTATCTGACTACTACTCACCCTTCAGATTGAGCAGGAACTAATCACTAGAGTATCGCTTGTAGCTATAGCTTATCACTCCAAATTTTTGTTACATAGATAAATGGATACTAGTTCAGATGTGGCAAAACAAATGCTGAGGTCACGGGAATGTCTACTTGGCTCTGATTTTAACTATAAGCATATCAAGTACTGCAGTCCTAGCTATTCCTCAAGTCTCTTAACAATACAATTTCATCGTCACAGAACAATAATACAGAAGATTAAAATGATTTTATGAAGTTCAGTTGTTCATTTGATTTCATATTATCTCTACTCCTGTTACAACAATACAACTTAAAAGTAACCTTGACCTTGTATTACCGAAACCTTGTAAAGTTTGCTGATGTAAAGCTATCACAGCAATCCACTGGGATATAGCGCAGTGTATAACAATACTCTTCCAATAAGCAGCTGCACAGAAATAAATAATACTGACAAATAAATCTATTGGCACGATAAATATACTGACTGGGACTCATTGCGATGTATGCTTAATGAGAAGATTGTCTCTTGTAAAATGTTAGGAACCATCAACACATGCGTTGTTTACATAATGATTAGTGTGTGATGGCAGTAAGGAGACTGGGGTAACAGTCTGCTTTGAGTACAGGATGTCCTGATATATTACATTAAGATAGTTCCTCCTAATGACTGACCATTGCTGCTATATTCTCTGTAGTAAATTTGGTTCGTCCACATAACAGATGTGTATTTGGAATTTTTCCTTCCCTTTTCCTGTTTGTTCTACTACCTGCTGCTTATTAGTCTGCAAACTGCATAGGACACAGACTATTACTATAACAATTTTCAAGAAGTAGGCATCCTACATGTAGAACCAGAAAATAAGTTATTGAAAGACCCTAGGTAGACAAATTAAAGCTTATAATGGATTGCTTTGAATCTGCATTTAAAAGCATAAATTCATACAGGTTTGGTAAAAAGTTTCAGATTTCTTTTGCATAATATTTTGTTAACCATACTTCATTATCATCTTGCTAAAAATGTTCTCTCTAATACCTCACTTGAAATTTCCATTTAAAAGCTTAAATTGTATTGATAGGATCGCAAATTTCACTTGGCTGAAGTACAGTTTTCTAAACATATCAAAATACCATGGCCCTTGGGCATTAGAAAGCCAAATACATTTTTCCAAATTCACACCATTTGTGAAATGGTAAAGGAAGAAAGCAGCAAGCTGTGTCACTCAAACCCTGCTAAGGAATGCCATTTCTGCATGCTTATCTCAAAAAAGGGGGCCTGTGTTCCAGATTTACACCCATATTATGAAGATTATAATATCACCCTGAATATTTCTACATTTCACCACAGTTATAAACATGAAAGCAAGATAAATATGTGGCTGCTTCATCTGATATGCAAGCTTCTTGGTGCTATCCAGCAATATTTGCTGAAGTTCAGTAAAATTAATTACATCTTTTAATATTTAAAAAGCAATTGCTCTTTGAGAAGCTTGTATAGACACTTCTCATTTTTTGGTGACACAGCATGACTCAGCATGCACCTTGGTTTCAGTTTAGTTATCTCAAAAACTTTCTCATATGAAGTACCTGATCTATGTAAGACATAATTTATCATCAGTGAATGATGATTCCTCCAGAGATACAGACTCCTCAAGGAGGCCTTATAATCCTGAGGAGGTCACTGTAAGTACCTTTCTAAACAGGGTAGGGAGTATAGAGCGCTACCAGCACAATGTTTTCTCCAGTCTTACAGGATCCCTCATTGTAATTCTCCTACTAGAAAGACCCTAGGTACTTGGATTTACTCCTTTTTTTAGTGGTCTTTCACCATTCCTTCCCTCTTTCTTCACAGTTTTCTGTCCTCACTCATCTGCTGATGCCTGTCTCTGTATCTTTAATTCCATGTGATACTCCCTTGAAAAATTACTTTCTTGACTCACTCTTTTCTCATTCTGTCTCTCCCTGCAAAGCTTACAAGAAATCCTTGAGGAAGAAATGAAATTAATTATTTGATCCAATATATCTGTAAAGCATAAAAAGAATATTACAAAATTTTAAAAAATATTCAGAGATTGGAAACACTGAGTTAAGGCTCTAGTGTGACAAAAGTGAAGGATCAAGAGCCTTCCTAGTGCCATGATACAATCCCTATCAGGTCCTTTAAATTCAAGAGAGAAATCTGGAAAGATAGCCACTCTCCCTGAAGGAAACTGGCTCTTCGAAGAAACAGAAATGAAAGAAAAAGAAACTTTCTATATACTGTACAAGCAAACATCAAGGTTAAAAAAAATTCAACAAGGAATACACTGAAATAGACTCCCAGCACCAATCTATATTTCAACACATGTAAAAAAAAGGGGTTTTTTAAGTGAATAATAGTCAAATAATCATCAGAATATGCCTAGAAGTTATATATTTATCATTTTGTTAGTTTATGCTGAGTACTCAAAACAGCACTGGTGAGATTGCTTTCTGCTGCCACTAAATAAACACTTAGTAAGGATAACATTATTGTGATCCAAAATACAGACCATATTTAAGGCAAATCAAGAATCTGACTTACAGAGATTATAGATGGTGTACTGGAGGCTAAGCATAAACTGATTCTTAATAGCTAGATTACCCCATGTGACTACCTGTATGTGAGACTGACTTGCAGTGACCCTAAGAAAAACAGCAAGAAAAACATGACTTTAGGGTTTGAATGTTCACTGTTAGAATCTGTGAATAGAAAAATTATTATGTGCTTTATTCCTACTGTATTCATGGAAACAGGGCTGTGGGTCTGGTTTTTGTTAGTAATAAAACAAACAACTTCCTTAAAAAATGCCCAGCCCTTCCCACTTTCTCATGGTAACATTATGCAGTATCCTGACAATTCCTCATATCAAAACGGCGTAACGTGATGCAAGAATCTTTCAGGATAAACTGTGACATTTATTCTGCAGCACTTTTCCTGCATGTACCCTTCATGCAAGTACTTAAGTCCTGATGGTATTTACGTTTTGCTTTATGAAGGTCTGCCATGTCACTTTTTGCAGTCTACAATTAAAGTTTATAAATACAGAAAATAACATTTTGTCTAGTCCTATCTGTTGGTATGCATTAAATCAAAGAATACCTTTCCCTTCTATATAGGTGGAAAGACAGACGTTCATTCTTACAGACTAATTTAAAAACTACAACAATAAATAGGGGAAAAAAAGGCAGAATAACACTTTCTCTATATTTTCCTAAGTAACAGAAAGCCTTTAATTGATAAGAAAGACAGAATTCAGACTTACTGTGCATTTGTTCGGCTTCTCTCCTGAGTGGACTCTCATGTGAATCAGTAGTTTATAACGGGCATTAAATGGTTTGTACCTTCGAGGGCAACCTGCCCAAAAGCAAGTGAAGTCCTCTCCTTTTCTCTGGTGTATATGGATCTTCTCTATGTGCCGCACGAGTTCCTCCTGTTGGTCATACAGCTTACCGCAGTCAGCCCAGCAACAGCCATACTTGCTGTTGAAATCATCTAGCTCATCCTCTTCATCAAGCAGGGAGCCTGGGGTAGGAGGAGGCACAGGCAATGGATGAACGTGGCTGGACAGGCTGAGTGGATGTCGGTGCTGATGTGCATGGTATGGTGGGGGTGGCTCTTGTGGAGGAAGCGGTGGCAGCGGCAGCAGAGGTGGGGGAGGTATGTCAACTGTAGAACCTGAGAGGTCATCCAGCTGTTCATTTTTCGGGATGCCCACTGCCTGGCTGTCCATGGGCAGCACACCCTGCTGGATCATCATGTTACCTGTGGCAGCCATCTGCAAGCTGGCTTGCTCCAGTTGCTGCATCCACTGGTACTCACCAGCCCCATTCCCAACATAACCTGAGAAGGTAACATTGCCATTAGCCATGAGAAGGCCTTTCTGAGGAGTTGGAATAGAGCAATTTTGGGGGATACAGCTTCCTCTCACTCCCAAAAAATGTCCATAGACCTCAGGCTGTGGGGAGACGTTTGCTGGAGATGTCCTAGAGCTGTTGATGTAGGCCACCAGAGAGGTTGGGGATGTACGGATAATTGTATTGAAATCAATCCCAATGCCGTCAGACAGAGGAGATACGGAGAGTGCTCTCTTTTTGGAGCGGACTGATTGAGATGAGGCTGAGGAATGGTGAGGACTAGAGTAAGGGGAATGCTTATTTTCCATGGCATATAAGTAGGACAGTAATGAGTCAGAGATGTGGTTACCAGACACACGTCTCCTGTGAAAAATTTAGTTAAGTCCCCCAGCTCACTGTCATTTTGTAAACCATGGTCATGAGGAACAGAAGGAGCAGAAGGAAGTGTCCTGTACCTATGTGACCACTCTTATTTAATGCTCAAAGTGGATTGACTTTCTGACAAGCTCAATGTTGTAAAGGTCAGAGACTTGCATGACAAGAGCGACCTGCAATAAAGGCATGATAAGTAACTAGTTAGACAGTTCAGCACTGGTTCTTTTAACTTCACATATACACATTTAAAATAGCCTTTCCTTAAGGAAAGGCTACACGTGAGAAAAGTTGTCAGTAATTTTACATACTCAACTTTAGCACATTCAGTTAATGTACCAGCAGGCTTACACAGGAAATATGTAAAAAGGTTACTCAGGAAACCAATTTTAAAACTTCAAGATTTTGAGGAAAAATTGCTGGAAAAATTGTTGATACACCACTGCAGAAACCAATGCAAATCTTTTCACCAATTGTGATGTAAATATGTTTGGACTTCTGAAGCTAAAGCATTATATTCTTGTCTTATATGAAACTCTTATTGATTTGATTTTTGCCTTAAAAGAATGTGAAGAAAACTGATTAATAGAGAATAAATATTTAACCTGAATGACTTTCCCAGTCATAATGTAAATACTTCCCTACACAAGTTTTATATATCAAGCTTATAAATATAGATAATATCTAACTTTACAAAACAAACAAAATAAATGAGTAATGTAGAAGAACTGGTTGAAGGGGTTTATTTAGTTCTGACTTGATGATGTGTCTGCTTCCAAATCAGCAACCGACACTTCTCACGAAAGCGTCATCTTGGTGTTATCTTTGTTTTTTCAGAGATACTATGAAACTTCTTTACACCGCAAATATTCTATGGATAGCTTAAAAAACCCAATTCAAAAGCTCTTAAAAATACTGTTTTGTACAGAAAGGTGTAAAAAAGAAATACAAGGATATAAGGGCCTCTGATTTGTAGCTGCAAATGCTAGGTAGAGGTCAGGTGCATTTATGTCTTCATGTTTCCAGTTCACACCTGGGAAGACTTGGATTTCCTGCCAGCCAGTGGTGCTTTCCGTATATTCATTTCTATTTTTTTAAGGGGCTTTAACAATAGGAAGAAACAGGTATGTATCTAAATAAGTCTGGCAATATCACAGACACAAAAACCTCTACATCTTATTTTTTGAGCGTTACTTCTTGATTTTATTATTTTTACAATACAGTTTCATAAAAGTATAGACTTCCCATTGATTGATTAAGGACATAGGAGGGGAAGCCTGGCACAGGCTGAGGGACAGAGAAAGCAGTTTGTAAGTGCTATGTCTGTACACTGAGACAGCTCACAAACAGAGAAAATGTAGCTTAAAATAACAGCAAGCTTTGCTGTGGTGACCAGTGGAAGTGACAAGTAAATCCTCCTCTGTGCAAGACACTTGCTCTGTAATAAAGGGTTGATTTGCTGTATCAGAATAAGAAACATCCTGTTCAGATTGAATGTCAGTGTAGGGTACTGTTACAGAGCTTATGTGACTCCATCAGGGTTTAAATGGTACTTTCAAAACAGACCAGTGACAAAAAGCACAGTTAACATGCTGAGTACAATGTGCATTGAGAGAAATGAGAAAAATGACACGGTTGCTCTATCAGGTCAATCTTGTGTACCATTTAGATCTAAAGGGATAACTAATTGTGCAAACGTTGATTTAGGCTGTTGGGTCTGTTATCAATGGGGACAGTTCATGATAGAGCAGTTAAATCACATTAGTATGCTGTGACCCCAAATACAGATGTGCAGTTTACAACGGAGCAAGACAAGTAAGTAAAGTTTGATTTATCCATCAAACTAGGCTATATATATTTATAGCTAGAAAATATAAGGGGATGTTGTGGGTGTTTTTCCAGTTTGTTTATTGAAATTTTTATGTTCTCTTTTTTGAGTAGAGGAGAAGAAATCATGCATCAATAGTCTACTACAAGTACTGACAAGAATTTCAATCAGATGCATAGTAGGACCAGTCTTATTCAAAAAGCTACTAATGCCTAACACAAAGAGGCATACCCATCAGTGAATCTGAAGAAAAGCTGTGTTTTAAGTCTCATAACAGGACAAAAATTAAAAGTTGGCCCAGGATTTCAAGTATACATAATCTGAAGAAGATTATCTACCACTTCAGCACCTAAATTCAAAAGTAATGAAGATTCCAGCTCCTCAAAAAATGAAGATTTATTTAAAACTCAGCACACACTGTGATTAAGCAGTTTTCTGGGGAAAAATAAATATACCTAATATGAAAATGAAGGGCCAACTCTACCAGAGTGCCAGATTCTCAGACGGTATTAATTGGCACATTTGCTTATTGTCATTTAAACCGCTTGAATTTGGACAAGATTTTTCACTAACATTTACAAGGCATTACTTACAATTACTTCCTATTCTCCCTCTGTGTACAGAGGCCACAAAGTCAAAGTATAATACAGAATCTTAAACACAAACATGGAAGAGTTAAAACTATGTTCTTCTCTCTTTACATGGTCTTCTGTTTTACTAGCGAAGAACCCTTTACTCTTCCTTAGGCCTTTTTCTGACTTGCATTAAAGCAAGTGGCAGTATTACACCTAGTTTCAAGCAGCACAACTGAATACTCTGAAAAAATTCTGCAGAAATTCAAAATATATGGGGAAGGTTTTATCTCTCCTGGTCTATGCACTAGAATCTGATGCTATCTATAGCAAAACTCCAATTTTGCCAATTTTTTTCTTTCTTCCATTAGTAAAAATCAAGACAATTCATTCTGATTTTGGTCAGTTTGGCAAATAATCTGGTTTGGATTGAGCTGCCAGATCATAGTTCATGGTGCCTGAGACACAAAATCCAGAAAAGGCACTCTGCCTGGGAAGGATATTGGAGTCAACTTAGTTTAGCCAAAAGCAGTTTATAGTTGATGGAATTTAACAAAAGCAAACAACAAAACAAAAATAAACAAAAGAACAAAAAACCACAATCCAAAATACCCCGGAAAGCTAAACAATAACACTGCCACGATGTTGTGTCTGGTTCATCCAGGAGGCATACATATGCCTACAGCATAGGGCTACACCACCACAAATAAACAAAACATAAACATAACAAAAACCTCTCAAACTGTTTCAACAATCTGTGAATTAAAATCTGACTTTAAACTTGTTTTGCCCTACAAAGTAGTGAGTTTGAGGTCAAAATTGCTGAAATGGAGGTTCTTTGTGTATTTTATAGCAACTTCATTGATAAATCATTACAAGATACTCTAGGGACCCTAGAGCCTTGATTCTGCCAGAGTTTCAACTTCAGTTTGCCGTTAGTAAATGTTTCTTTGAAATAAAACCAAAACTCAGTATAGACATAGTACATCCAACCACACATTCAGTGTTTGGACCCATACAGGCACATCTAAAATTTATTAAGCAAGTAACAATTACATAATTACATTTTTCTAGCATCAACTGTGTTCCATCTCAAAGGCATGTCTTTGTGTTTGTCATTCGTCATCATCTTAGCACCAAATGGTTTTCCCTGACATGTTTACATAGAAAGCATAATTAATTCTGTAAATTTTCCCAAGGGACTCGGTCTTCACAATTGAAGTGACAGAAATGTTAAAAATTACCTTGGAGTAAAGGAAGGTTTTGTTCTAGTTACATAACACCAATTTAATTATTTCAAGAATGTTCCTTGACCTGTAATAAAGTGATACAGTAAAATTTAAACTGTTTTGAGAATAAAGACTCTTGTGGTCTCTTATAAATAAGAAGCTACATTTTAACTCAGTAGCCAATGGGGAATGTAGCATCCACAACAACACACTAGAATGTTTCCACACTCTACCTTTCACTGTTATCCAGGGATGTGCCTAGTGTACTTGTATGGAGGTTGCCAAATAATTGTTTTCCTTTTATTCATGTTTATTGACAATGTTCATAACCATTACCTCAAAATTTATTTAAATGTTTAAAATTAATTAATAAATATTTATCTGGGAGGTTGTGACATAAAAACGCAACATACACAGAGAGAGGCCACAGTTTCCATTAAACTACTCACCAGAACTAGGAAAATTAACAAGTTTTCAAGAAAAATTGATATGATTACCTTAATTATATAAATAAACCATTTAAAATCAAAGGTATTTGATGAGGAGAGAGGAATGTTAGCAGAGCATTTACCTTTTTTTTGTCTTATCTTAGTGAACTTGACAGGCACCAACATAGAACTATTAGCACTCTGTACATGTAATATGTACATGTAATATGTGGATTATTTCTGCTTTCATCCTTCATAACATTTCCTATCCTTAGTACAAAAAACTAGTTACAAGACTATAAAAATTTCTTTATCTAATAAAAAAGACCTATCAAACACAGATTTTGTGTGGCCAAATTTCACCCATTATTTGAGTAATCCAAACAATATGATTATAGCTGATGTGAATTAAATGGCATGGAATTCCATTTCCCATGGCGTAACAGAGCAAGATTTTCAGATTTTAATAATCAGAAAGGTTGCATTTTAATTACAGAAGAATTAAAACCTCCTCTTTTTGAAGTACTAAATATAAAAAAGCAACTCAGGACCTTGCATCTGATGGAGAAACACTAGTGCTGGAAGCATCCATAGACCTCTGTAAGCTAGGGCTGATCTGGTTGCATGCTGTTGAAACCTGATTAGCAGAAGGTGGAAGAGGTCGCAGCTGTTGGACTGTCATGGGACTGCTGGTGACTATTGCATTGTTGCAGACACCTTTTCCAAAGGACTTGCACTCACATCCATAACCAAGGCCTCCTAAAAATAAACAAGGAAAGTTAGTATTCATCTCTTATAGGATGAGGCCATAGAACTGACGTCACTTTGCAAAGTTGGGAAAGTGATGGGAATCCTCAGATGGGGACAAATAGGGGACCAAACAAGAATTTTTCAAACTTCTCCAAACACAAAAAGCAATATCCTACAGGAGTATTAATAAATTATGCTTGAGTAAAACATGTGCTGAATTACGTAAACTAAAGACCAGGCATTGAGGACAAATACCAGAAAAAGCACCAGGTAGAGGAGCAGCCCTGAGCTGAGGGACAGGCAGGTGTTCAGCACACTTCTCTTTGAAGAAGGCAGGAAGAAAGAACCCAAGGAGGC
>WEIV01008643.1:60972-73879 GCA_013390005.1 Calyptomena viridis | reverse complement strand
CACTGATCTCTGCTCTGTAGTGACCAGTGATGGGACTCGAGGGAATGGCCTGAAGTTGTGTCAGGGGAGGTTTAGGTTGGATGTCAGAAAAAAGTGCTTCCCTCGGAGAGTGACTTGGTACTGGAATAGTCTCCCCAGAGAAGTGGTCACAGCACCAAGCCTGACAGAGTTCAAGAGGTGTTTGGATTACACTCTCAGGCACATGGAGTGACTCTTAATCCTGACAGGGCCAGGAGTTGGACTTGATGATTCTTGTGGATTCTTCCCAACTCGGCATATTCTGTGATTCTAGTCCCCTTATGGCCATCGCAAAATTTTCAAGTAGATTTTCACATCTTTCAAAAGGCTGCAGCTAAAGGACAGGAAAAAGCCATTGATATTTCAAATATTATCAATGGACTAAACACACTATGCAATCTTGTTCCCATCTCACTCAATTTGTTTATGAATGACCTGGACAAAGGGATATAATGTACCCTTGGCAAGTTTGATGATGATGATATGAAATGGGAGGTAGTAGCTGATACACCTGAAGGTTGTGCTGCCATTCAGTGGAACTCTGATGGGCTGGAGAACTGAGCAGACAGAATGAAGTTTAACAAAGGCAAGTGTGGGGTCCTGCACTTGGGGATGAATAACCTCAACTACCAGTATAGGTTGGGGGCTGACCTACTAGACAGGAGCTCCACAGAGAAGGACCTGGGAATCTTGGCAGATGACAAGTTGACCACAAGCCAACAGTGTGCACCTGTGGCCAGGAGGGCCAATGGGATCCCGGGGTGCATTGGGAAGAGTGTGGCCAGCAGGTCAAGGGAGGTGATACTTTCACACTACTCGGCCCTAGTGAGGCCATATGTGGAGTGCTGTGTTCAGTTCTGGGCTCCTCAGTACAAGAGAGACAAGTAACTATTGGAGAAGGTTGAGCAGAAGGCCACCAAGATGATTAGAAGTCTGAAGCATCTCTCTTAGGAGGAGAGACTGAGGCAGCTGGACCTGGTTAGTCTAGAGAAGAGTGAGAGGGGATCTCATCAATACATACAAATATCTCATAGGCAGGTGTGCAGAGAATGGTGCCAGATGCTTCAGTGGTGCCCAGTGACAGGATGAGAATGGCCATAAACAAAGACAGGAGGTTCCACCTTGACATGAAGAAGAACTCTAAATTGAGGGTGGCAGAGCACTGGAACAGGCTGACCAGGGAGGTCATGGAGTCTTTGTCACTGGACACATTCAAAATCCACTTGGACGTGTTCCTGTGTCATCTGCTCTAGGTGATCCTGCCTTGGCTGGGAGGTTTGGACTGGATGATCTTCAGAGGTCCCTTCCAACCCTAACAATTCTGGGATTCTGTGATCTTTGTGATATTAGTTTGAAAAACTACAGTGTGATTGGCCAAATGGATGAAAAATCCAAACACATGCAGTGACATATATCCTTGGGAATAGGCTATCTCATATCAGTAAAAGTGTGTAAATTCTTAAATATTTCTGGGACTGGATCATAGCTATGATCAGAATAAACCTATGCATCTTATTAACCTAATCAACTAAATCATATAAATCACAATAGCCACACCCAAGTTTTCTGTTTTAAAGAAATCTTAGTCTAACTATAACATGGTAGGTAGTTGCAAAGGAAATTATTATTAAATTATTATTATTTTTATTTTCAATATTCAAACCTCTTGCAAAGGATTCCAGGATCTAATTTAAAAGACTTATTTTAGAGATCTGTAGGTAAAGAACTATTCAAATAATTCAGTTTGACCATTAATGAACTTATAGGTTAGTATACAGTGAAGGAATTCACAAGAGCAATCAGGTGGAAAGAAACAGCTCATGACTACTATTTGTTCTTGTTTTGCAGAACTTTCTTTTTTTTAAGTCCAATCATTGTGAAATGGTTCTTTCTGGTCTAACATACTACTGTTTTTAAAGTGTCCTCGGAGACCGAGGAATTCACAATATTTCTTGAACCAGAATCCCTAAAACCGAATGTGCAAAGGCATGCATAATGAAATATTAACTATTTTTTTGTTTTTGTTTTTTGCACAGAATCCATGTCCTAACGTTTGCTGTATGACTGTACAAAAGTAGACTGATTGCTGGAGCACTTGAAGGAGCATTAGTCAAGAATAGGAATACATTTTTCTCGTATTCTTAAATGCTCCCAATTCTATTTATAAATCAACACATCCCAGTAAGACAAATTTATTTTTATAAAAGTTAACTGTGAGGAAAAATGACAAAGATCATACTAATCATATTTTTTACCACAATAAAACATTAGATCATAAATCTATCTTTTTCCTAAAAACAGATACAGTTCTACATGGGTTTTTTTCTTGATTCTGCTGAGTTACTCATTACACAAAAAAAGGAGTGTCAGAAGGCATTGCATGCCTCAAATGGTATTAATGACTTGACATTCCTTGATATTTTTCAACCACTGAGCTGTCTGTAAATGTACTTGTGGATTTTCACAGTCAGGTGAAGAGGGACCAGCAAGGATACTGAGAATACCCTGCTTGCCCTCCATCCTTAACATCAAACATGCTGAGCTCATGTTTATCAGCTAGCAATGTAAGAATACCAAGGCCAGGGGGTTTCATCTACTCTCTGCAGTGCAAGAACCCAGTTAAATAAGACCACTGGAGACACATGATGTCTACAACAGCAGGGAACCTGCTCAGTCCAGGTCCCTACCTACAGCCACTCCCAGCAGCCCTTTAAGTATGAATTTGTCTTACACCCGTATCACACTCAGTCCCAACCTCTACTTTTGTAAACATAAACTAAGATTTTCAAAAAGTACCAGTAAACTTTTTAAATCACCTCCACTATATTAAGATCTCAGGATCAGACAAAGTGAAACCATTTCTAAAGGTATTAAAAACAAGCAGTATAGGCTAACACAGCTATGTTTCACTCCTAGACTGACCCTACACTGCTGGTATCAAAAAAGGTAGACAGTAACGAAGTAAAAATAAAGAAAAGCAAGTAAATCAAAATTGCATCTGCCTAGTGAAACTCTAAGGCACAATGCTTCCCAGGTCTCTCCTTCAGGAAGAACAGCTTTGCAAAATTTCTCAAGTAACTTGAATGTCATTTACACAGATTTGGTCCTTGGTGTTCCACTTGGCTTGTAGCAGGGCAATTAGCAGCATATTCTCTTTGTCCAGTTGGCAGAATTATACTGTGGTTAAGTAAACATGGGGCACATACTTTGTTCTCTCTCTTCCTCCCACAGGTATCCCTTCACACACTTTCAGCTCTGACACACAAACAATTTCCATCAGTATCAATCTTACCCGAAGTCAAAGGCAAAGTAATAAAAGAAATCTGTATGAACAAAATATGCTTCTTTCTTGTGCAAGACTTCAGTCATTCACATAGTAGACGTTTCACACTGCAAGTATACCTGCTCTGTATCTATGTCTTTCAGTAGCTTTATATACAGTGTGTATTTTTAACACTAGAACACTGTTGTTTTTCCTAAGTGCTGTCACAGTAGTTCTTCATCATTCTATAAAGGAATTGGAGACTAAGAAGGGATTTGAATAGTGCTTTGAAAATAACTAGACCACAATGAGGATGACAGAAGATAGACTGGAAACAAAACCGCAATCATTGAGAGATGAAAAGCAAGAGTTACACTTACCACTGTCTTCATCTTATTTGATTTCATCGCATCTGTTAAAGCACCACTTCCCCAAAGATGCTTCTGACAGGTACTATGAATTTGGGGAAGTGACAAGTACTAACCTGTGTCTTTATGGAGTTATCATGCCTGTCGCAAGGGCTAGTTAGAGGTGCTACTACTCATCCTTGCCAGGAATTCACCCTCCACATACAATTACAGGCTTAATGCAAAGAATCAAGTTGCAAAAGTTTGAATAAGACTCAGCAGCATGTTGAAAATGTTTATTAATATCCATAGACCAGGTTAATTTCCGACAAAAAGACATATATGGAAGGCATACGACAGGTAATTGAAAGGTAAGGCCACAGACAGACACTGTGCAGACATTAAGACACTTCTGTAATTTACAACTGTAAATGCAGCTGTATACCTTCTGTGTGGCAACAGCCACAGATTTTGTCACAGTATTTGCAACGACTCTCAGCACTTTGAACAGGAATTGCTAGTGAGAAAGCAGCAAAACCAGAGATCAGGGAAAAAAAATAGTAATTTTCTACAAAAGCTAACAGACATGATTACAATACAGATACATCATTTCATGTGTGGTAGGTTGGGAGTTCTTTCAATATGAGGCAGAAAATATGGCACCATGTCCTACTACAATATAAAAAAGCAGTGGATGTGGGTTTTTTTCCTTCAGTGGTGAGAGTATTATCACAAACACACAGCAGTAATCAGTGGCCGCCATTTTCTGTTCACAAGTTAGACAACTACACTGATTCACTCATACATACGAATAAAGTTGTTTTGCATCTTGTATTTTAAATTTGTGCTGCATTAATCATGAGCATGTAAATTTAGGATAAAATAAGCAAAAATACTGTAAACAATTAAGACTATTCACCAGGAAATGGATAAGAATAGACTGTAAGACTCTAAGAATCAAACTCTAAATCTTATATTGCATTAGCAGGAATTGACTAATTGGAATGACGTCATCTGAGCTTCAGACTGCACCCTTCACAAGGAAGCACTAGGTACGAATGACCGAAAATACTGATGTTCATTTTGTTCTTTAAATAATTCAAAACATTTTAAAAAATCTGCAGTTGGAAAACAAATGCTTTTCTAGTCTTCAATTTCATTATTTAATAGGTAGCTTTGCCTGTTTCCCTGTTCCAAAACAATCCAGGACTTTTGAAAAGTTTACAGAAGACAACTAGGCAGAAAAAACCCTTGTCTTTTAAAAATAAATACTCATGGTAGAAACCTCCCTGTTCGTTTATGAACACACATGACGTATACAAAAATAAATGGCTTTTCACGTGGAAATAAGATGTGTAACCATCTTTCACACCAATAAAGGGAAGCAGTTGAGGAAGTATATTCAAGATAGGAAAGATGCTAACAGAGCAAGAAGCCAATATAGAAAGCCACTTCAGGTGGTTCCACAAAGCTAACAAGAATCTAGTATACTTTAAGTAGGCAAAACCCACCAGCCTTGCAGCCTTCTAGACAAAAAAAAGTCCAGGCAGCAGCATTAACAATCCCACTGCTCATGGTTGGCCAGGAAGGGCACAGAAGATACCAAAAGAAATCTTCCATCAGGTTTTGAGGTCCCAAAAGGAACAGCATTCTTCCTACATGACGAAGGATTTTTTAAACATTTTCTCCCATCTGAAAGCCAACTGATTTTCTAGTTACTTATGTTACTCATTTTGCTTATGCAAATAAATATCCAAGCAGTCCTCTCTTAGTGCCAAAAGCATCAAAACATTCACAAGAAACAGTGTGGATTATGTTAGAAGATATATTTCACTAATTAATTGACATCAATACTGGGTGAGCAGTTTTTTAAGAACAGTTATTTGTGAATATTGATTGACAGGCCAGTTACAGGTTGGTTAGCTGGAACTTGAAAGCCAACTGCAGATTTATTAACAGATGTTCAAAGAGTAGTATATAAAAATGTAAGTTCAGTCTAGGTCAAATATGCTATGACTGAACTCTGAAATAAGCCATTGAAAATGTCACAGTAAGGCAGAACAAGGATGTTAAAGTGTCTGTTATACAATTAAAAACAATTAATGATGACTGATTGTCATACTATACTATTAGTTGAAGACAGAACTGATTATAAATTTATTTTGGGTTTTCTCAAGTGCCTTTTTAGTAAGACTGTTTATTTTCTCTTTAACTTTCTAAGTAAAAATTACTAAGCTGCATAAAAAGGTTGTTTGGGTTTTTTTTTTCCTTTTCCTTTAAAATTTGTGCTCAAAACACTTATTTAGGATATTACCAAAACATTAATGGTCAAACTCTTTGTAACCTCAAGGCCTTTCTAGTGGCCAAATCTCACACAAATTTCAGAAACAGACAGACTGAGACAAACTGTACTGCTTAACCATAAAGTAAGGCACAATTTTGTAGCACTAGTTAAAAGCACTCCACTTAGCCTCAGACTCCTCATTCAGGTGACATTAAAGAAAAGAGGCAAAATATAGAGACGTTCAGGTGAAATAAATGGAAATATTTTTCATCAAAACCCCAGGATCTGAGGATACTGAAAAGCAAGGCAGAAAACTCTGTTATTGCTGTAACCCATATTCAATCTAGTCAGTACCAAATACCACCTAAAGAGAAGAATCTGTACAATTTCATTGCTGCTCATATGAAACCATCACTCTTGGTGTTCATAACCAACACAACCTGAATACATTATAAAGTTAATAAAACATAATACAGCCTAAAAAAATTTCCTCTCTCAAGAGGAATTCAAAACCCTTCATGCATTAACCCATTCCTGAAATGTTTGAACGAAACGCCTTTTTAGAAATGACATGGTAGTATTTCTTCTTCCTCAAAACTCCTAAAGTGGTCTTCTATTCTACAGCTACTGAAAATACAAAGAAGCTGGGATAGCTTGACCTGAGCAGTTTGCTCCTGGTTGCATGCACTAGCTGTTAGAAAGGGCAGCACCATGGTTACTCCTGGAGAATAGAGGAGCTGCTGGGCAAGCAGAGGGAGGGCTGAAGAGAATGCAGAGTACAGCACAGTGGAGTACAGATGGAGCAGAAGGATGGCTGTGGTGGACAGAAAGTCATATCTTAGAGGGGATAGACACAAAGACTTTGCAAAGGACTAGAGAGGACCAGGCAGGTCTTCTCACTGCACCCAACCTCCTGCACTAGTTGGCAGCAAGACTCTACATATGATAGAGTAGGGGACCGTACTCTATTTTAGATCATAGGCAAGTTAAGAATAAGTATTTTGATTTCTCTTCACTTTTTTTATGTTAGCTCCAGTTGCTACCCTATTTTTTATAACAAGATAGTTTAGAAAACTTACTTAAGGCTTGGCATGTCTGTTTTATAAAGGCCAACCAGCATTCTCAATCAGCATTAGCAGCTGTTACCTTCACTAACATACAGAGAATTGAATCAGACATTGCATGTAGATGGCATTCCCAAAATCTTCTTAGTACTATTCAGCAGAGCTAAACCACCTGTGGGCCACAGACTCAAAAAGCACATCTGCCAAATTTAATCACTTAAATCTTTAGTGTAATCTTTGATGAATAGGAAAAGCAAAGAATATTTTTTGGGAAAAGTGGCTTTAAAGTTTGCCATTTCCAACTCGCATTTGCCATTTCCAATCTGCAAGCTCCTAATACTTTTAAGATTTTTTTTTAAACCACATTGCAAGTATTAATCTATTGGTATTTTTTAATCTACTAGTTTTAATCTACTGCTAAATATTTCAGTAATTAATTCTTAAAATCTCAATTCTGTAAAGGATTTTTACTAAATGCAAGGTAGGAATCACCAAAAAAATTTTTGTATACGCAGAAGAGTCTCCTGTAGATGTAATAATACTAGTTACACGAGACTAAAGATAAGGAGCATTATCCTACTGCTCTGCTGGAGACTCAAACATGGCTTCTTAAGTAAGAGAGAGATTTGAGTCTGATACAGCTTATTTCCCTGCAGACAACATACTGATCACATAGCAATGGTCAAGAACTTCCAATACCTTCTCTCTTTTTTATTTTCACAGAATCATAAAATATGTCGAGTTGGAAAGGATCCGAAAGAATCATCAAGTCCATCTCTCAGCTCTGCACAGGACCATTCCCAAGAGTCACACCATTTGCCCAAGAGCGAACTCTGTCAGGTTTGGTGCCGTGACCACTTCCCTGGGGAGACTATTCCAGTGCCAAGCCACCCTCTGGGGGAAGAACTTTTTTTAATATCCAACCTAAACCTCCCCTGACACAACTTCAGGCCATTCCCTCGAGTCCCATCACTGGTCACTACAGAGCAGAGATCAGTGCCTGCCCCTCCTCTTCTCCTCACAAGAAAGTTGTAACTGCAGTGAGGTCTCCCCTCAGTCTCCTCCAGCTGAACAGAACAAGTGACCTCAGTCTCTCCTCATACAGCTTCACCTCAAGGCCCTTCCCCATCTTCATTGCCCTCCTTTGGTCACTCTGTAGCAGCTTAATGTATTTCTTATATTGCAGTGCCCCAAACTGCACATAGTACAGTTTTGTAAGGCCGCACCAGAGCGGAGCGGGACAATTCCCTCCCTGGACCAGTTCGTGATGCTTTGCCTGATGCCCCCCAGGACATGGTCGGCCCTCCTGGCTGCCACGGCACTGCTGACTCAGATTCAACTTGCCATTGACCAGGACCCCCAGGTCCCTTTCCACAGCACTTCTTTCCAGCATCTCATTCCCTAGTTTGTATTTTCTTTTTGTTTGTTTGTTTTTAGGTAAAAAAGGGGCAGACACTGCAAGGAGATTAAAATGGAAAAGTATGTACTTGACAAGTACTGCATTCACTCACAATTCTTTAAATATATTTTCTTCTTCATATTCATCATCAATAAAATTTATTAAAGGCTTAATTTCACTAAAAAATATGTAGTACTAACAGAGAGTCAGTCAAAGCAATCTTTTCTGAACACACAGGAATGCCTTCTGAAATACCATTTACCCTATCATGCTGCCCTGAAAGCAGCAGGAAGCTCTCAAAAATAATTCTGAAAATGCAGATGAGTTACAGCAATGTGAAAAGAAACCCCTTACTAGAGCCCAAACATGAAGTTCTGGGTACACCATTGATTTCAATAGGAATTTGGCTGGAGCAAGATTTGGTGTCATTTCAGGGCACTACATTCATTAGGCTTTTGGACACATTTGCAAAGGGAAAGTACAGTGAAAACCATAAGCTTCCTTACTACTGCACAAAGCTACCATCAGTCGGACAGGACACCAGTACTTCTCACTGGCTGAAGTTCAATCACTCCAGGCACCAACAGAAGACTCATGCCTTGGAAATGTTCCTTGGACACTGCTTGTCATGTGAACACCTGCAGGGCAACCTGTAACATCAAAATTCTTTCCAGAGCTTTTGCAACATAAACGTCATGCAGCAACTGCTTTGTCCTAATAACTAAAGCTGGCGAAGGCATGTCTCTTCCACCAACCTCTCAGCTTGGAACTGTTCTCAGACAAGAATGTCAGTCTTACTGTTAAACTGACAAGCCTGAGGAGAAGGTGGTCTCTGCTCATTAAAGCATAATATACCACTGTAGACAGGCTTTTTTCTCATTATCATTTGAAACCGCTTACACAGTGTTGTGGTTTAGCCCCAGTCGGCAATGAAACACCCATATAACCACCACACCATTAATATGCTAAATTATTAGACTAAATAGGCGTAGCCCAGAGAAAACCACTTAAACTACTAATTTTGTCAACAACATAGTGTCTGTAGAACTGACTACACAGAACTTCAACGAAGTGAGATTTTTATCAGCAGTTCCATTTCATGTATTTAGATCTGCAACTGGAGAATATTGCCCTAGAGTGTTTTGTTTGTTTGTTTCACAAGGGCCTATGTATAAGCTATATCCTTTGTCATGAGATTGAGGGAAAGGGCTCAGAGAAGGAAAAAGCTCATTCCCTGCTCTTGCCCCAGGCCTTCCTGCCTTTCATGATGGGAGACCTGTTCCTTATACCCCTTCTGCAGGGACTTGTGGTCTCCCATATTCTGAGGGGACTATGGAGCTGACTTTCAATTTCTAAAAACATCAAGAGTTAATCAGTTTCAGCAGCACATGCGGCCCTGTGACACTTAAATCTCTGAGACAGTCTTAAATCTCTCTAGAAGCACTGGCTACAAAACAGCTGAAGACCATGCTTATCATACACTTTCACAAACATTAGTATAAAATGGCAAAATTTGACTTAGCCCTATAAATATAATAGTTACATGCAGACAACAAATTTCTCTAGGTGTTCACCCAGTCTCAAAAATGTTTCTTCTTTATGAATAATCTAGATTTTTATTTTAAGACAATTAATAGAAAGTATTTATTGGTTTCATGAGATCAACTATCTAAGATAAATTCGTTCTATATCTAGAGCCATCAGAACTGAACATGTTTCTTTGTTGAAATACAGAAGTATTACAACTTTATCATCAAGCTAATTTCACTGGTAAAGTCATAGCACTCAATAGGACTATTTTGCCATAATGCTTTTTAGACAATGAGTTTACCATGGGAGTGATTTGGAAATAGAGGATTTGAGTTTTAATTTTAATATGGGTTTTAAGGTTTTAAGCTAAGTTAGAGCTTCATGTAGTTTTTTTCCATTTACTTCTCTCCCCTCGCCTAATTAATGATAAGGTTGTAATTAAAAGCATAGTCACAACACTAGGGACAGTGGAACAGGGAGAGGGAGATAGCAAGTGGCACCCTAGACATGTTAGTGTCCTACAACACAAAACAAGTTTGTGGTTAACAGTGTTTATAACAGAGTGTTCTTAGGTCTAAGGTGATGATAATACCCCAAAAATACCACCAGAAGACCCCATGTGGGGCAGAGGTCTGGGCAGAGAAGGGTGTTGACTGTGCTAATTAGTTAATGATGTAATGTAGATGTTTATTCATAGAGTAGTTATGCATATGTATAAGCTATGTCCATTTAAGTGTGCTTCACTTCATGTGGGGAGGGGGGGATGACAGGGAACTGGAGGGGTGAAAATCCTTTCTATTTCCCTGTGGGAATAAATTTTAAATTTTACAGCTTGCAAGCTTTGGAATTTCTTTAGATCGTCCGCTCATCAAACACAAATTGGCACCCCAGCAAATCAATTAGCAAATCAGGAGTTATAAGACAAAATCACACTTGGCTGTTGCAGTTCATATTAATATAGTTTAAAAGCCTACAGTAAGCATTTCACAGTAGTGTATTTGTTCTGCACCTTACAATTAATACCATAGTTAAATTTTTGTGTTTGTTCGAGAGAGAATACCTCATTTACTACAGATACACTGCACCCATTACTATATTATATTTTCATCACTCTCATTGTGACTTGTGTTACAGCAGAGGTTGTGTCTGTCACTGGGGAAACATAACTCTTCCCTATGAATCCAAACAAAGAGACACATGGCAAGAGAGGACAACAGGGGGACCTAGAGCTAAAATGGGACACAATAGTTGAAGAAGCACAAGCAGCAAATACCACAACAGAAACCCGAACAGAATACTGCCATGCTGATGCAAATACCAAGTTTTGACAACATCAACTGAGCCATGCTTTTACATCTTCATCCCTATATTCCATCTCTAGTGCCCCTTCTGCTGCTCTGAATACATATTGAGCTGCTATCTCATGTCTGCTGAAAAAATGGGTGTACACTCTTACAACTACCAGTGAAAGCTATGCTCCACCAACTGAAGTATAAGGTAACATGCTTGCAAACACCTCACTGCCCTGAGGTGAAATTTAGCCTGGAAGGGATAAAAGAAACAGAAATATAGACAAAGGGACACATGCAGGTTATTTATAACCCAGTTAGAAATAGATCAAGTACATGTTAAGACAGTTTATTGTCCAAGCCAAACTGAAGTTCAAACACGCAAGCATGACCCTTTAAAAAAAAAGTCATGTTATTTATCCCAACTCCCTCAAACTGTGAGAGACAATTATAAAATTCAGCTTTGGAAAGACAAAGCATAATTAAAATAGAAAAGAAAAAGATCTCATTGGTGCAGGCAATTCCCAATTTAGTCACACAATTCCCGCTTTTACTTAGAGAGGAATAACAGAATCATAGAATCACAGCATATCTCAAGTTGGAAGAGACCTACAGGGATCTTTGATTTCAACTGCAAGCTCCTTGCAGGAGTATTCCATGCATTTTCAGCTATGCAAAAATCCTAAAAATAAACAGAAGATCATTTTGCACTTTACATAAAAAACAGATGTCAGAAGAGCAGCTTCTTTTCTCATTTCCATGGTTGAGGGGTAGAAGAGAGGAGCTAAAACAAAGCAAGCAGTTGGTTTGCTTCCCGTTCACCATCAAATAGGTCTGCAACAGTAGAAACCAAATAAAGAAACAAATTATCATGCTATAGCACTGTTAGGGAAGGCAATATAGTTCTGGAAGAACACAATGGTAACAGACCAAATAGCAAAATTCAACTGCAAAATTCAGTATTTTAACACATCTATGCTTAACTGTGCACCAGGCAGCTTTCTGTTTTGCCTGCTCTTCTATGCAAAAGCATAGACAACTTGTTGCCTCTCTGTAGGTGCACACACGGTCTGAAATTAATTTTGTGTTTGACATCAATAAGTTGCACTTCAGGTGGAGATCTCAAAACATTTTATAAATGTAAAAACTTGACAAAAGTTTGCCAATGAAAAGAACAGAGGGACAGCAAGTTTATGTGACTTATCCATATTCATACCAAAATACTGAAATCTTAATTCACCCAGAGGGACAAGTAGCCTTAATGACGTTTTCAAGAATTTTCAGGTACAAAATTTCCAGAACTTTCATACTTCAACTGGATTTTTATTTCAAATTTCGCCTATAAAAAGGTGGCTGAAACATACATCTCTCTGTATCAAAACAGATTTTGTTAGTGCCACCTCCTGGTGATAAAACAAAAAACTGAAAACAAAACAAAATAGATAAATACATAAATAAATAGATAAAACAAAACTGAAAAATCACACACTAAGCTGAAAATTCTCAAAAAAAAGAGAAAATGTTGGCTTGTTTTGGTCTTCCTGGTTTTAATGGCATGATGAGGCATAGAATTTCCCTCTCTGCAGACTTGGAAGATAAAAAAATTCATTAGCCCTTTTTAGGATGACATAAATAAGCATCCTTTAATCAGGGAATTGCTGGAAAAGTCATTGTCTCAGGGATGTATACCTGCCTTGATTTTATGCTTTCATAA
>WEIV01008643.1:36694-59299 GCA_013390005.1 Calyptomena viridis | reverse complement strand
GCCTTGATTTTATGCTTTCAGAATTTTGCTGAAGAGGACATTCAACGCCATACCGAGATCTCCACCAGAGGCTGCCCATGGGGTTGTGAGCCTGGTGCAGCCTCCCCATCCAGCTTGTCTATCCTTTCTTTGCAGCCTTCCAGCTAGAGATACTCTTCGGATGCTAATGACAACAACAAACAGTCATCATAGTGAAAACAGGTATCATAAAGTTATTGATAAATACACCTCATCATCTCCAGTGGGTTTACCCCACTCTAATAGAATATTTGGTCTATAAGAATTTTAAAAAATATAACCTTTACTTAAATCTACTCCTTCACTGTACTGTATTTTGGATAGCTGCAATTAATTTTAAAGCTTACTGTCCAGATCCACAAAACAAAGGATAAAGGGTATAAGGTTAGGTATGAGAGAAGTTAAAATACACTCTTAACACAGAATGGGTAAGTGTTGGCAATATGCCTAATAATCTTGAGCAGTTTTACAGTTCTTGTGTAAAGTAGATCCTTTTTGGCATTAAGCCTAACACTCTTTGGAGAATTTTTGTAAAGTGCCTGAGGCCTTTATAACACATAGTCCAACATGCATTTTGGCATCACCAGCTTTTTTTATTTTCTTAAACATTTTGTTCTTAAACATAATTCTGAATGTTTAACAGAATGGCTGTAGAAGTACAGAGTCAACATAAATCACTGCCTTCCATCATGTCTAAGAGTTGCCTGAACATCATTTATGCTCAGGAGTTGAACCATGCCTGAAACATGACAGAGAAAGGAAAAAAGAAATTAACCCCTGAAATACACACTCTAAAGGCACATCTTGCAACAGGAACCTATGCGCTACCTTTTACATAAAAATGAAGTAAATCTCTTGCACACTCTATGAGGCATACTACGAACAACAGTGAACCTTCTGAAGCCTTACCAGATTGCTCGTCATCCAGCCTCTAACACTAAATACAGATTTTAAACTCAGGGAGTCTCATGTTCACAGCTGCATCCTTTTGGAAAGTTCTAGACCAGAGAAAAGAATCCACCAAGACCCATCCCTACCTTCTTCAGAACAAATGTCCCCAAACAACTGCCAGAGCTGCAAGGAATTATTTCCTTGCCTTGATGGATCCTGTGTTGTTTTTTTGAAGCATATCAAACCCACTGAAAGATATGCAAAGCTGAAAAATGTGTCACGCTGGATAAAACTAAATCATTGTCCCTTACTTTGCTATACTTAAACATCATCAATAATCAGGCTTCAAAACTGCTGTCAATTATAGAGAACAACTGAAAAAGAAAGTCTTGAGTCAAGGTTTCTGTGTAAGGAACTGCACAGAATACTAATTAACATCTCTTTTTCAGACTATGCCAACTGACACATAAAAAACAACAGTACTAGAGAGCAAAATAAGTGTGTTAAAGAGATTTCAAGTGTGGCTCAAGCTGTTTACTGATTAACACTTCAGCATATAACACTCCTCAGAGACTTGTGTGGTTATTGTTCAAAAGTGAAACAAGCCTCTTCTGGCAACAGGAGAGAAATTATCCTCCCTGACCAAGTTCACAGTTCTCACACAGTTTAGCAGCATTGGAGCTGCTTCTACTTCCAGACTCTCTGAGGGAAAATAAAATAATAAAATAAAATCCCAAGATTTAATGCCTGTCAACTATTTCCAGGATAAGAAAGACCCCTACAGAAAATATAATAATTTTACACATGAACATTAGCTATTTGATTCATTTTACCACAGAAAAGAAAAAATTAAAATTACAGTCACATGTAAGAAAATGGAAAATAAAATACACAATGCTCTGTCATGTCAAGGGACAAATTTAATACTGCAGGAACCTCAGAAATGGAAGATGATAGCTGTCTTTTCAATGGCCCTGGAAAAGGAGAACAAAAGGGGTCCATGCCTATCTGCACAAGTTTCTAAATTTCTTACTGGAGTGTCTCATCTGGGGGGCAAATGTCCAGATTTGCATCTTCAAGTCTCATTTCAAGTATTTCACGTCAAGTCTTCACAACTATAACACCGTCTTCGTCACATGCCCACATGATGACTATACTAGTTTTAGTTAGAACAGTCAAGGTAGAACAAGAGGCCAGACTGGTTTCAAGGCTTGAACTCACCATCACTATTGTCATCTGCGTCCAGGGAGAACAGGGGACATAATGAGATGGCTACAGCTCTCATGACAGAGAGCTGCTCACAATTATGGAAAATCCTGCCAGTCATATCATCTCAAACCACAATCACAGTAAGACCAAAAACCAGGCTGACAGGCTGCTTCTCCCCCACCATATCCTTTTTGGACCTCTCCACCAGGTTATGAGCACAGTGGCTGGAGGTGCAGCAGCTGCACTGATGTCACTAACAGTACCTCAGCATGGAATTTTGGTTACAGTAGAAATTCTCCATTAGCCAAATCCAAACTGCTTTAAAACTACAATCTATTTTATTACCACTCCTAAACTTTGAATGAATGGTCCATAAGTATCTCAAGTATGATCTCAGTGATCCAGATCAAGGATTCAATTCTCCGAGCAGGATCCTCCCTCCTGTAGTACTCCCTAATAATGCTGAAGGAAAAATAGAAGATGACCTTCCTAACTATTTCCACAGCCACCTCACAACTACCTACAACAGCAGGGATAGGTTTATCCTTAATATCTCTTAATGAACTTCAAAAACACGTTTTCATTGACTGAGTATGAGAAACCTAAGTGTTGAAGATATTGGTCCTTTCAGAAAATGGGCTTGTTAACGGTTTGACTCTGGCTAAATGCCGAGAGCCCACACACACATCCAAAATTTCTCAGAGAAGGAAAAAAACCCCTCAACTTTTGTGATAAGGATTACAAGCAACTGTTTATTAACTATTTCACAAGCAAAACAGGCTCCAACTTAGAATATTAAGTATTCACTACTACTACTACTGCTCAACTCACAGTTGATGCGTTCCAGCGTGAGGAGTTTGATAGATGTTACAGACACCTTTCTCCCCCCACCCCTCCCTTTAAGATCTTTCTCTTTCCCTCAGCAGCCCAGGAAGGCAGGAGTGCAGGGGGTACAGTCAGACGTTGTCTCTGCTCCTTCTCAGNGAGTCTCCCATGGGTTTGCAGACAAATCTTCACTTCCTATGGCTCCCCACAGGTTGCTGGGGCCCTATTTCAGTGTTTAAGGCATCTTCTCTTTCTCCTTCTCTCCAACTATGGTCTTAACCAAACTTATCACTCTCCTCTCCCTTAAGTGGCCATGATGTTTTGCCTTGCCTTTTTTTTTCTTCTCCTTCTTAAATATGTTATCACAGAGGTGTTACCAGCTGACCTTGACTAGCTTGGAACTAAGAAATTTCCAGCAGCTTCTTAAAGAAGCCTCTCTCATAGCTCCCCCAGCTAATAAAAAACTCTGACTACTTAAAACCACAACGGGGTTGTTTTCAGGAAGATGTGGGGTTTTTATTACTACATGAGACATGAGAACACTCAGGATATGCCTAAACATGGTCCAACTACATTCACAAGTCCATTGTCTGCACATGGGAATGAATGAGATGAGCAGCAAGAATAGCTAAGAGGTTTTCTAGAAAAAAAATTGTATTCAGATGTACATAAAGTGCAGATATACTGGTACTAAATGCTTGAATATCTTACTTTTGGACATCATGACATTTAAATCACAGTTCTAATTTGAGCAGCTTGACATTCACACACCTTAAAAAAAATTACCTTTTAATAGAACATTCAATAAAAAGCTGGGTTTTAAAAATTGTATTATTTTTCATTTCAAGACTTCTGTTAAAAGACCTGCATTGATGAGAGGCATTGAAGACCAGTGTGGGTCAGGTCATGGTCTCATGTCTCTCTTCACTGTTGTCACCCTTTCCCCCATTTTGCTCATTCCTACTTGGTGTCTCTCTAGCACACTTTCAACTCAGCAGATATTGTCAGTACAGGTATCTTTCCACGCCTGAATAAATCTGAAAGGTGTGAAACCAATTATTCACAAAAAGTGACCAAATACACAAATACCACACAATATGCGAAGTCTTAGATTTTCAATGCTGAATATGTGTACTACTATGCCTGAATTTTGCACCTAATTTCTCTGTGAAGATATCCAATATCAGTACAGAAGTCTACACACCTAGCAAAAAAAAAAAAAAACAAAAAAAAAAAACATAAAAAAATCACTCTACTAGCATATTTTTCTGTATTAAAAAAAAAAATCTACCATTATACTATTTTCTTTTTCACAGTATTACAAAGCCTATTACATCACTACCACAAAGGAGATAAAGTAACTGAAGTCAGAGATGTACAACTTTTCATGTTGACACTTGGGTTTTTTCCTCCATGCACAGAAGCATAACAATTTCCTCTCACTGTGACATAAGTCTTTCTAAAAAAAAAAATCTCCTGTCAAAGCTTTGTAACATTATACAAGACAGGGAAATTCTCCGAGCAAACTAAAGACTCTGGGCCTGGTGTGGTTACTGTAGATTACTGTTGTTTTCTTTCTGTGCATTCAGCATCACCTCTGTAAAAAACAAGGCACACATCTGGATTGCCCTAAAATCTTCTGTTCTTTCCTCTACCCCAAACTGAAGCACCTGTTTGGTTGGTTGGGTTTTTTAACTGCTTTATCTATTATTGAAAGAATAAAGGGAAACTATTCAAAAACCAACAAGTCATTTTGGGGTGTATCTTGCTGCTTTTACTATCCTATGTGTTTTAAAGTAAAAACGAACAAAAGACTACAAGAAAACAAACAAACAAAACCCAACACAACAACCACCAACACAAACTAACTTTGAATACAGCAAACCTCTGTAATTGATACTGAGACAACTGTAAAACTGTTGTCTTCTTTGGAAGAAGGCTTTACAGTAAGTATTTAGGAAAAGAAATTTCCCTCCATGTGCTAACCACTAGAAAGGGAGAAAATATAAAAAATCTGCACAAGCATCAACTACCTCAGAAGTTTTAGAAGGTTTACAGTCTTATTTACCTACATGCTATGCTTTATAAAGCACAGCAAGGCTCAAAGTCTTAGAAAATTAACTGGACATGACCAAGTGAGTAAGACCTAGTTCATTCATAGTAGGTATGTTCCCAGCACGCATAATTGTCAACTCTCTAAGTGGTCCCGCTACTAGTAACTTCAAAGCATGAGGAACTACTAACCCAAATACATAGAAACACGTAATCAGAAAACGATAGTTTCTGAAGCCCACATTATCTTACCTAATCAGCACCGCTTATCCGTAAGTTTCCCTAATGCCAGCCCTTCAGCTAAATTCTCTACTCTCTATCTCACAAAAGAGTGGACCACTTCACATAAGTGCAGGCTACTTGGGCCAAGAAGGAATAATAGAAAAAACAGCAAGGAATACAGAAGGAACAGAGCAATCAGGCACAGCAGATGTGCTGTGACTACCTCTCTGGGGAGACTATTCCAGTGCCAAGTCACTCTCCGAGGGAAGCACTTTTTTCTGACATCCAACCTAAACCTCCCCTGACACAACTTCAGGCCATTCCCTTGAGTCTCGTCACTGGTCACTACAGAGCAGAGATCAGTACCTGCGCCTCCTCCTCCCCTCACAAGGAAGTTGTAACTGCAATGAGGTCTCCCCTCAGTCTCCTCTTCTCTGGGCTGAACAGAACAAGTGACCTCAGCCTCTCCTCATATGGCTTCACCCCAAGGCCCTTCCCCATCTTCACTGCCCTCCTTTAGAAGCTCTCTAATAGCTTAATATCTTTCTTATATTGAGGAGGCCAAAACTGCACACAATATTCAAGGTGAGACCTCCCCAGAGCAGAGCAGGACAATTCCCTCCTTGGACCAGCTCATGATGCTTTGCCTGATGCCCTCCAGGACACTGTTGGCCCTCCTGGCTGCCAGGGCACTGCTGACTCAGATTCAACTTGCCATTGACCAGGACTCCCTGGTCCCTTTCCACAGCACTGCTTTCCAGCATCTCATTCCCCAGTCTGTCCATACATCCAGGGTTGCCCCAACCCAGATGCAGAATCCAGCACTCCCCCTTGTTGAACTTCACGTGGTTGGTGATTTCCCAGGTCTCTGATTTGTCGAGGTCTCTCTGCAGGGCCTCCCTGCCTTTGAGGGAGTCAACAGCTCCTCTCCATGTTGTATCATCTGCAAACTTGCTCAGTATCCCTCCCTTCCAGTCCCGTGTCCAAGTCATTAATGAGGATGTTGACGAGCACAGGGCCTCAGATGGAGCCCTGTGGAACCCCACTAGTGACAGGTCACCAGTCTGAGGTCACCCCATTCACTGTTACTCTCTGTGCTTGACCTGTGAGCCAATTGCCCACCCACCCATGATGTGTTTATCCAGCTGTGCTGGACATTTTCTCCAGTAGGAGACTATTAGAGAAAGTATTGAAAGCTTTACTGAAATCCAAAGAGATTCCATCAACTGGCTTTCCTTGATCATTACATGGGTTGCTTTCTCACAGACCGCTGAACTGGCTGATGCTGTCTTCACCTTTGCACTGTGCTCTGCAACATATACTGTACATAGATTAGCTGTTAACGTAGGTCTACTTTAGGGATCCCAGTATGGATTCTCAGTTTTTAGGCATGTAATTTTGAAGACAGCAGGAATCAGGGTCTAATTGTAATGAAAGAGAGATAGAAAAGTTCCTCAAAATGAAGAGTCTACCTCTTTCCATTGTATATGCTGTGAATTACATCCACCATTGCCACCACTGAAAGTACGAGATCAGTGAACTCGAAGGTCATTCAATGATTATGTGCTACCACTGGTCTGACTCAGCAGAGTACTCAAGCATGCAGTTAACTTTCAACTTGTTCTGAAATGATACTGCTTTCAAGTCTGCAAGCCTTGCTGAAGAGGAGTAGACTTCCTAAGCTGTCAAACAGAAGTACACAAGATAAACAGAAAATGGAGGGAAGCAACACATTAGGAATAAAATGGGAAATATCTGTCCCCTTTTCTTCATTTTCACTTGGATGTCAACACAAGCTTTTTTTTTTAAGATTTTAGATTATTTCATCCTTTTCTATACATTAAATTCTCACGTCTATGCACACTCAGTTTCAAAATTATGATACCTCCTCAGGAATATCTCCACCTCCAGCATGACCGGAGTCAAGATGTATTGCAAACTCAAATGTTCCATTTTGACTTCTGAGACCTAAGAACAGACAGTCAGGTGCTTTCTCATCTGATGCATAAGCACTTACAGAGAATCAGACTCCAAATTTTGTCAAGGCTATGCATTATTAATTTCTACAGCATAAACAGTGGTTACAAAAATGCAAATCTATGGTCAAGACATACCGTAAAGTGCTCTACCACTTGTACACACCATAAACTCTAAAAAAGCATAACTATTGCTTCTTTCATCAGTAAGCAGCTGTTAGTCACCAGTAGACAACTGTGTTCATGACTCTAAGGAGTATTCCTGATAGCACTCAAAAAACTCTTGTCCCACAGAACATAAAATTACTCTCTAGAGCTATGAGTCAAAAGGTTAGGTTACCAAAGCAAAGTCAAACTGCACTGTTTATGAAGAATCTTAGGACAACTCAGCAATTCTGAGCAACTGCTTTGTAATACAAAGTTCCTGGGCGTAATTAAATGATGAACTACTTTAGCTGAAAATTTCAAAACACCTTGTTGCAGTGTCTCTTCCTTTGTAAGAAAAGTGTGGTAAAGAAGTGACTCGATTCCATCTACTTAAACTATCTGGGTATGTGCTACTGGAAAAAAGGTGCTATTACTGGAGGCAATAGAAAAATGAGTGTTACCTTCGCCTCTGCATGGGGAAAAAGTAACTCCAAATTCTTGCTGCTTTGGCTTTAAAAACCATGGGGCTGGAAGTCCTGTGGGCTGTGGGACTTGTAATAAGGTTTTCTTACTTGTAACCACTTGTGTCGTGGGACTTGGGGCAAGAAAGTGAATTGTATTGTCAATGATGTTGCTCTGAGGAGCAACCTTGGAAGTGCCCTCTTCAAAGGGGCCCTGTTAAGTGTAGGCTAGCAAACAAGTTTCCAATAGCTGAGCTATTTGAAGATAGGTAGAGTGTTCCTGCACAAATTCTGATAGGCGAGATCTGTTGTCTACATGGATCATCCTAGGTCCACAACGAATACCTGTTGTCTGATGGGTCATATGGCATGACTTCCCATTTCTTTTTAAGAAGGTAATGTAATCAAAGGGTGATTTACAGACCCAGCTATGACTGTTATCAATCCAAAGTCAGTAAGAAACCCACTGTGTGGGTATTATGCCCATTTAAAAAATATATAAATAAAAATAAATTATATTGTAGTAATAGATGAAAGAGGACTGCACATGACTCTCAACTTTGTAACTTTACTGGTTACAAAAAACAAAATACAAGCTCTATATGGTCTCTCCAAGAGAAAGAACAAGCCAAGCAATGACTTAGAGCTCTAAAACAGAGAAAACCTGCCTCTTCAAAAGCTGAAGTTTGCAACTGCCATCGTGTTAGCTAAATCAGCCATGAAATTAAGTGAATGCTGACCAAGTATGAGAAGGCAGCCAGGATTGAAAGGAATCTCTGACAGCAAGTTGTCATTAGGATGAACACAGCTGCTACCCTTTTCTCTACCATGTCTTCAGTCCATACTGAAAAGCACATGCAGTAGGGAAGCACCATGCAGATATTGACAAAACAGGAAAAACAGCTGTTCACATTCTAAAGGATATGCATACAAAAATTGAAGAGGAAACAGCAAAACCACAGAAAAGACTCTGTCATTCCTCAAACTCTGTAGCACTCCACAAGAGAGAAATATTGGAAAAAAACACAGCACAGAAGCATTCATAAATACAACTGCAAACACTTCAAAAGTGAATGATTATTATAAGCCTATACACATGCCATAATTTAAATGTAATCACATAGTGGCAAATTTTCAAGGACATCTTTCAAATGACACCAATAATTTTTGAAACCTAACTTTTCATCACTTGTTTTCCTATTATTTGAATCTTAGAAGACAAGACCAGCAAGGTGTTCAAGAGATCATCTCAGCCATAACCTACCCCAAGGCAGAATCAACTAGATCAAAACATGTCCTGACATAAAAAAGATTTGTAGACAAAAGCTGCACTTGTCAGTGTAAATCTCTGGGCTAAGATATCGCACAGATGGGGCAAATTCGGGCCCAATTCAGCTCAACAGCTCTTGCCCAGTTTTCTTCACTAGGTTCATCTGTTTAACATTAAGCACATTTTTAAGTAGTTTGTTCAATCATAGACTCAGAGCCTAATTAACTTCTTCAGACAAACAAGTTTACAGAAACAAAACTGAAATATGGCTTTAATTATGGCTTTCATTTATCTATACATTAAGGTTCTAATTATTATGACCTTGCTGCAGCAAAACACTGAACCTTAACTTTTACATTCAGCACACAAGATTGTCAATACTGAAGCCAGTGAGATTTTTAACCAGTATATTTGTGATTGAATTTAATGTAAAACTTTCACACCTAACCCTTTCCTTACTATGATTCTGCAATGTCTCAATGTCTCAGCTGTCAAAAACCACAAACAAAACATCCCTGTTTATTTCACAAAACTGCATTCATAGCATGCTTCCAGATTAAAAGCCACCTAAGTGTTTATAGAAACATGTATGCATAGATGTTCATACCCACTTTCCAGTCAAAACTCACTAAAAATGAAAGGCCTAAGCATATTATCTTCAAATGCAAAAGCAAACTCCCCACAAATAAGAGAAATATGCCTTAACCACACTTAAATGGTCATAAAAGATATTTTTCTACATAATATTTTTATTGTTGTATTTTTATATTGTAGGAATAAAAATTCTGAAGCACCAATAAAAAGCAGTATTATTTATTTATGCCTGGCTGAAGCATAAATCACTCTCTCCAATTCAACCAAGGACAGGGAGAGCTGAATGTTCTTAAATTCTCAGAGTTTATTTTTAAAGCAGAATGTACTTTGCATTAACACAGGTGACTAGATCCTTAGAAAAGGACACATTAAAATAAAAGGCAGTTGTTTTGCTGGCAAGGGTATACACCATGTCACTATAAATTGCCTACAAATAAAAATACTCTTCCCTGTAATTTTTTTCTTCTATTTTAGCTACATTAGAAAAGTATGAATAAAATCAAGCAAGTAACATAACATGACAAATGCATTAGCTTTACTCAACAAAAGCACCTTTAATTAATGGAAGAATTTTTCTACATATGTTACACAGACCTACCAGCCCTATAAAATTCAAGTCAATATACAATCTATGCTGACAGTATGTTGGTCTCCTTTGCTATTTTTGTCCAGTAATATTGTATCTTACAAGGAATGGCAGTGTTCTATGCTATCATTGTCTCAGTTTTATCATTAGCTACTGTTATCTTTTTCACACTTGAAGAAAGGCCTAGTAAACTGTATTTTGAACCAACTGATCTCCAAGTACAAACAAGCCAAACTTTTTTATGCAAGCAGAAATATATTAAGTAATTCCTCTACATTTTCTTTCTCATCTCCTTCCTGATTCTACTGTGAAAATGTATAACACTACATTAACATGCAAATGAGTACTTCATTTCTTTAAAATATTACAGCGCCTTGAAGAATATAAGTTTTCCCATCCCAAAAATTATTACTTTGTGGTATTTTTAATATTATTCACTATTTTTAAGTGGCTCTTCATTAGTTAAACTTCCATAGCATCAGTTTTCATTATGATGTAAGAACCTTCTCATATCAGAATGGCTAAGCTGATTAAAAATAAAATATCAGATTACCCAGAGGTGCATTAAAGCATATATAACTAATGAAATGCAAATTGGACATGAATTATAGTCTAAAAA
Organism: Calyptomena viridis; assembly: GCA_013390005.1. Taxonomy (NCBI): domain Eukaryota; kingdom Metazoa; phylum Chordata; class Aves; order Passeriformes; family Eurylaimidae; genus Calyptomena; species Calyptomena viridis. The sequence goes on along the minus strand of WEIV01008643.1, from coordinate 48,429 downwards.
TCTAATTTCTGCATCAGATCCATAAGAAGGTACTGATTATAGCTACTTATAATAATAATAAATTTCTAATCAAAGTGATTTTGGAAATGTGGGAATACAGCACCAAATACAATGGCTTATTTAGAAATAAGCTCAGCAATCCTGAACAGGGTTGAAGCTTAATGTGCAAAGTTAAAACACACACACAAAAAAACCCCACAAAAAACAAAACAAAAACAAAAACAAAAAACCCCCCCAACAAACAAAAAAAAAACAACAACAACAAAAAAAAACCAACAAAAAAAATGAACAAATAAAAAACCCAGGAAAGAATACTATCCTGAATGCCTGTACTGACAAATTCTTCTATTCTACCAAAGGAACATAAGCACTTGCCACTGTTTAATGAAATATTTGTGTTCATCAGTGAGATACTGTAGTGACCTTCTCATGCTCCCAAGGACAGTAAAAGAACACTTATGTCCACTGCTCCTAAAGTCTCTTCTTTTTAAGCTGACATTACTCAAAGCTCTATGATTCTGCATCAATAACATCATGACAACATAAGCACTCAAAATCCATTGCAAGGATTCATAAATTCACTTTCAAAAAGTCATGTACTAAAACTTAAATTTAAGCTGAATTGAAGCCTTGGAAAATCTGAACACTAATCCTTCAGAAAACAAAACAAAGGAATAATTCACAAACCTGTGCCTGTAGCACAGTATGCCATACAGTGTACTTTTACTGTGCAGTTTTGAAAAGTAATCAGAGTTGGCTTACTACTTCACCCACTGAAATAAGAGGTAAAATACTTCTCAATTTTAATAAAAGCTAAATTACTCTACTGTAGAGATCAGTTTAAGGAATTGTAATAAACCCAGCTCAGGAGATACTTTCATGGAAGTAGTTATCAGATACTGGCACTATGCACACAGAGTAGCAAGCACTATCCCAAACCAAAGGAGAACACTCAAAGACAATGCACTGATCAGTCCCTCCTTCCTATTCTTTCATCAGAGACACTTCACCTCTATGATAGCTACCAGGCACTGCAGAAAGCAAATATAAATCATAATCCCCTCCTTCAGGACTGTGTGCTCCAAGACTGTGCGTGCCTTCTCTCATCCCCACCATGACAAGGGACAGCCAAGTCTCTCACCATATTCTCTTCCACAATTTCCTTGGCACAATTCCAGGGAAAAATTTACTTCCTACCAGGAAGTAACCACAAGGCCACCCAAAGGGGCTCCCTACCCTTTTAAGTTCTGCTCTGCCCTGCCAGCCCTTCCTTCGTTGCATGGCTATGGTATTTGAAGCACCACCTGTCAGTGGCACCATGGTGAAATACTCAGAATTCTGTCAGTCCCTCCCCTGACATTACAGTCCTGATAAGTCCATCTGGGTGGACAAGAATGTGAAGGAGAGGGAAAAGGGATAGGCACCAAAAGCTATAGTGATGCTCACCTCACCCTCACTGACTCCTGAGATTTTTGTGTCTCACAAATGCTTGTGAGAAGGACACACTCTAACATGGGTGCAAGCCATCAACTTAACTCATTTTCTAAATAGAGTACAAATGCACAGGAAGTGCTGGTGTTACAGTTTTTATAGTTATTTAGCTTTAGTTCACAGACCAAATTGGTCTGTGGCAATTTATGGGAATAAATTCTCCTTGGAAAATAAAACTATACAGAGATCTCTAGGAAAGAAATAATTACTGAGAAATTGAAATTATGTTTGGAAGAATAGATACATTAAGAATCCCAGATGTAATAAAGGAGAATAATGTGCTTTCAAAACTGAGGCAAAAAAATAAGCTTTTCTCTCCATTTATAGGGAATCTCTTCCCTAACCTCCAGGTCTGCCACCATCTCAGAACTCATGCACTACTGAGAATAAATACCTCACATTAGCATCCACGGTTTTGATCATCCGTGTCCATTTCTTGACAATTGTACTCTTGGACTACCACAGGAGGCTTCACTTCAAACTGCAATATTCTGATAACATCACATTTTTCTGAGGCCTAGGTAGTCAGCCAAGGAAAACAAAAGGGTCACACAATCTGAAAGTTTCTAGTTCTCAAGCATTATTAGAAGGCCCTCTTGATACAGCATGAACAAGCAAGGCAAATGATAGTTAAAGGGTGTCCTCCACAGCACTTGAGACCAACAGCTCCCAAACATGATTGAGTTTCTCAGAGCTAGTATAATGAAATCTACTAATTACTTATTACTTGCATCACTATAATTCCTAGGAAGATTAGTCACAGAAAGGAATGCCTTTGTGAGAGGGACTGTACAAACACTGTGCAGAGTACAATTACTGATGCTGCCACAACTGCCATCAAAAGGACAGCCATTATCAGTGGACAGGATGATATATATTCTGGTGTAGTTAGGATAAACATTTTTACCATTCTGCCAGAGAAACCTTCTCAAGTTTATTACATTAATTAAGATCTTCTAAGCTTCTTCTCTATTACAGACTTAAGTATCAGAACTGTGCTACTGCAAGTGGTTGCTCTAACACACCAGCAGCTTTCCAGGAACAATGTTGTTCTCATTAGGACTAGCTACAAACTTCAGACAAAACGCTTGAAAAACCCAATACAAAGGGGGGAATCACTGATTTTGTGATTAGCTCAGTTGGTTAGAGCATGGTGCTAAATTATTAAATCCACTAAGCTCGTGGATTCAAATCCCACGTGGATAATTCACTTAGGCAGTTGGATTCGATGATCCTTGTGGGTCCCTGCCAGCTCAGAACGCTCTACGACTCTGTGACTACTAGAGTATGAGGCATGCTTTCTGATATGCTGTCGCTAGCCTCAGCATCCTTGCCCAGTAACCAAAGGCTCCTGTAAACCCTGACTGGTGCACGTTTTACTCGCAAGGCTGCCGTGCTCTCTTTCCCCGTAATGACTTCGGACTCGCTAGGAGCGCAGCCACAACTGCTAACGCTGCAATGTCAGCAATGGCGAAATGCAGTGCATGGAGGACACGGGAAAGAAACCACCAACAATGTCCCCATGCGAACCGGTGGCCATGTGGAGGCAGAGGCATTCGGCCACGGATAAGTCCCCTACCCTGGTGTCCTCACTGTGACCGCCACTCGTGGGTCAGTACTGGCAGTCAGCACACGCTGCCCGGCCACTGGCACAAGGGACACCTACCGCCACCCCTATCACAATCACGGCTCGCCGCACACACCTCACAGCTACAGCATGAGCAGCTTCAACCGGGTCCAAAAGCGAACCAGAGAAGAACACAGCTAAAAGCCGTGAATTTCAAGTCTATTAAGAGGCTGGAGTTGCTAGCGACATAAAAGCCAGCAGAGGAACAGACCTGTCACCTCACCAAGCACGACATATCTGGTTTCCTGCCCGCGAGGACACACTCTGGATGACGGGAAGACCCGGGAGGGACACTACGCGGCATCGAGGCCATCGCGGCAGCCCCGCGGGATGCTCATCACTCTGGCCGGCACCCTTAGCCGACCTCGGCTCGCCGTCCGCTCCGCTCCCGCCGCCCCCGCTCCGTCCCGNCGGCAGCGCGCAAGTCCCGCGGAGCCCGGCTGGCCCGTGCCCGCGGCTGTCATGTGCCCACGGCCCCGCCGTTAACCCTTGCGAGTCCCGCCGCCAGCGTCTCCTCCGCGCTGCCTTGTGCCGTGGGCACCGGGTGGTTTGCGGCGGGGNGCACGACATATCTGGTTTCCTGCCCGCGAGGACACACTCTGGATGACGGGAAGACCCGGGAGGGACACTACGCGGCATCGAGGCCATCGCGGCAGCCCCGCGGGATGCTCATCACTCTGGCCGGCACCCTTAGCCGACCTCGGCTCGCCGTCCGCTCCGCTCCCGCCGCCCCCGCTCCGTCCCGCCGCCCCGCACCTCTCGCGTCACCGGAGGGGTAGCTGGCCGCCACGGTCTCCGCTCCGTAACCTTCCTCCGCGGGTACCTATCTCCGATTATTCACCAGCGGGATGACAAATCTCCCGGGCGGGTGTCCTGTCCTCCCAGACAGCGCTGCGTACCCATCTCGACGGCGAGGTGAGTAACCGCGAACCGACTGCACCACAAGANCAGGCGGTGGAAAGGAGCTTGATGGGTTGGGTCTGGAAGATGCCTAGGGGAAAGCTGGGTGGGGCTGCGTAGGCGCCGCAGGGAGTGGGAGTTGAAAGGGTGCCCAGAGACCGTAGATGTTTGGTGTAGAGGACCTCGTGGGGCGGGGGAGTGTGTCTGTCTGTGTGTGTCGCTGCGTGTGTGCGTGCGTGTGTGTGACGGGACCGAGGGGGCAGCGGGGCGGCACGAAGGCTTGAGGGGGGATGTTAAGGAGCTCTCTAGGTGCTGCAGCCTGGCGGGGGGGTAGTCTGGGCGCTGCACGCGGGCTTTATAGCGACCGCGTGGAGGGATAGCACGGGGACTGTAGTGGGCCTGAATAAGACCTGTCTGTAGGGTGTACGAGAAAATGTATCGTAGGACAGAGTAGCAGGTAAGCAAAGGGAACAGGACCTTACAAGTGGGAAAGAAAATGAAGGGGCTTTATGCCTGGTGGCACTTCCCTGAACGCATCTTAGAAAGCTGTGGTGGGAGCCTTTCTCAAGGCTTTCATCTGGCTTGCAAGTACCAGAGGACCAGCAATGTAATAAAGTTGGAAGGAAGGTATTTGGTTAGGTCTACCTGCATCCACCCACCCAGAAAGGCACAAGGATATTTTGGCACCAGGTGGATGATCGGCCTCTTGCAGAAACAGTTCCAGCCAAGAGGTACATGCCATGAAGAGCACCTGTTTCTCTGGGGAAGCCTCATAAACATGCAGGGCATGGCCCAGCAATTGAAATATGTTTGGTTTGGGTCGGTTTTATTCCCCTCCACTGTAGCTGAGGAATTGAGAGTGTAAATGAGGTGAAGATGAAGGTGAATGAAGCAGCTGAAAAGCCAGGCTTAGGGAGCAGCCAATTGCCTGATTACTCCATCGGCATGACCATGCCAGCATGCAGACCTCATGGCAGGGTGCCCCATCAGCAGCTCCAAGCACGGGAGTCTACTAGTAAACATGGGCAGTCAAAGAGTGCAGCAGGTTCAGGCCTTTCATGGCAAGACTGATTAGCCCAGCATTTAAAAAAGTTGCTAATCCCAATTGTTAAAGAATGAGAATGGCACTGTGGCTATCCAGAATGCTTCTTCCAAGGTGAAGAGGATCCTGTTTTCCTGCTGTGCTGCAAAAACTGTTAGGATGAGGGTTGAAGAGTGGGGGAAGTGTCTCGGTGTGCCCAGATAACTGTGCTCCTCAAGGCCAACCTTGATCCTTAGCTAAATAAACTCTTCTGAGCTATAGCTTCTTTGCCATTAACTCTTATTATGCTGAATTAATGCAACTGTGAAGTTTGTAAGAAGTAAATACTGTATGTTCTTTACATACCCATAAAACATAACAGAGGTGTTAAGGCTTCAGGCTTTCTTGTGAGGTTACGTTGGTTTACAGTCCTTTTGTTTGTAAGTGTATGGATGCTTAGGCAGAGAGTCACTTGTAAACAAATTTACTATGTATAGCACATTTAAAACAGAAGTATTTGTAAGCTTTGTCTCACTTAAAATAATCATATTAAGAGAACTAACAACTAAAGCAGTCTTTACTACATGAAAGCACCAAATTCACTTGAGAACCCGATGAGTTTTTTGTTTACTGTCTCTGTATTGGTACCATATACCAGAATTTTCTGTGCAATTGTAATTTAATTGGAACTCATCACTAAAAAGTTCGAGGACTATCCCTGGACTGACATGCTAGACATGTAATGATATGTAATGATAGACATGGTAATGATAGTGGTAGAGTCACATTGAAAATGAGTAATACAGTTTTAGATAATGCAAAAGGGCATATATTGTCAAAGTGCTCATTGTAATTCAAATCTACCAAATAAATGGTGAGTTTGCTTTAAATAGATTGCTTTAAATAGACACTGATAATATCAGGAACCAAATCTGACAGCCATAAAAAAAAATCCATTTTCTTTATTCAGTAAGTCTTATTTATGGGAAGTAAATTGATGGATCCTAGCAATGTAACACCTTGAGAAATGCATGGTCTAAAACACAAGGTAAAGGCAGCCTTTACACACAGGATAAGAGTTTTTGCTATCATGGGTGAAGCCTGCTGAGAAGTCTTGATCAGGAAGCAAAAAGGACAATCAAGACCTCATATTAACAAAGTTAACATTAGACACTGCAACTTTCATCATAAGATAATTCTAAAATTGCAAATTCTATGCAAAATAAGACTAATATTAAAAGTATTAAAAGTAAGTACCTCCAAAGTTTTCTTAGTAGGTAACATCACTGCATGTTCATATCTGTCATACACCATTGCATGTTTATACTCCTCAGTATGAACCCATACTAATTTCTTACATAAAGCGCTTATCCTGATTATGCAAAGGCTATTCCTTATTTCTTTAGAAAACTACTACTCTTTATTTTCTCCATTGCAAATTTTCTCCCCTCTATTGAAAAGCATGTATCTAATGGAGGAAGTGGATTCAGTAAAGTTCACTGTGGCAGAATCCACACCAATATCTGTTAACTTATTCTGCCATCCGTCCAAGACCTGAGGATTAAAATTTATTTTTGTTTACTTCAGTCCCAGTTAAATTTTCCTAGTTCAGTAAAATCATTTAGTTACCACTTGACAAAACGTATTGTTACACCCTATGTGAGGTTACAGTGAACCTTTAAATTAAGCCTTCAGTTTACAAACTGTCAAACACAGAAGCATTTTTCCAAACTTTTCTTTTTAGAAAAAAAAGTTATCTGTTTCTTCTTTTTCTCTGTTATAAAGTCTGTTGGAAGTCTGTGTCCATCAATCCTTGCGAATTCTCTCCTTGCCTGATCCGGTTGTATTATGCCATTGGGTTTGTTGTCCTAAGGAGTGTTACTTCCAGGCATGCAAGAAAAGACACATGCTCATATAAATCTTCGTTTCCTTTGTTCTAGAGAAAGACCATCTTTATGAGTGAGCCCTGATGGGAGATGTTCAGTGGCTAAAGCTCATTCAATGGAGAGAAAGAAATTGCATGAAGAGGAGATTAATTACTTTGTTTACTGGTATTTTTGGAGCCCTTTTTAGGTAAGTGAATGTTGTGGTTTAACTCAAGCTAACAACCAAGCCCCAAGCAACCGCTCACTCACTACACCACCAGCAGGATTGGGGAGAGAATTGGAAGGGTAAAAGCTAGAGAAAAACTCGTGGGTTGAGTCACACACAGTTTAATAGGGAAAGAAAAGCTGCCCACACAAGCAAAGAAAAAAAGGAATTAATTCACTGCTTCCCATGGGCAGGCAGGTGTTCAGCCATCTCCAGGAGAGCAGAGCCCCATCACATGTAACGGTTACTTGGAAAGACAAGTGTCATCACCCCAAACGTCCCCATGTCCTCCTTCTTCCTCTCACTTTATATACTGAGCATGATGTCATTGATATGCAATATCCCTTCAGTCATTTCAGGTCACCTGTCACAGCTGTGTCTCTTCCTAACCCCCTGTGCACCCCCAGCCTCCTCACCAGTGTGACAGTATGAAAAGCAGAAAATGACTCTGTGCAAATGCTGCTTAACAATAACAAAAACATCTCTGTATTATCATTTCTGTTCCAACACAAATCCAAAACACAGGCCCATACCAGTTACTGCAAAGAAAATTAACTCTGCACCAGGCAAAACAAGCACAGGGAATGCCTCTCTTAGCATTGAATTATAATTTATGGAAAATCAAATTATTTACTTCTGGTGCCAGAGGAAAGCCATTGTAGCAGACAGAATAGATAACAAGGAATGTGACAACCTGAGTATACTGCTGGCTTTAGTTTTCCTCATCTCTTTCTTCTGTATACCAGTACCAACAGATCTGAGTATTTAGGAGAGAGAATTAGGTAGAAAGATTGTGAGAAAAATTAATTTTGTTGCATTTCAGTAGGAAAACTGAAAAAATATTTTGACCCCAACACTTTGGAAACAGTAGCAATCAGTTTAACTGGAGGACAAGATCCCTCTGAAAATAGAATCTCAAGAGTATCTAGAGTACAATGATACTTGGTTAGAGAACACTAACAGAACTAGAAGGGTTTGTCTCTTGATGCCTTAGACATGCTGACTAGAATGAACCCAAGTTTGAACATTCACTTTTCAGATGCAAACAGATATGCAGAAGCTTTTTCAAAATGTTTTTTTTGTGGCAACTAATTAAAAAAACCCTTGACAACTAACCGTTTTGGTCTAATTTTTTAATTTTTCCTCAGTTCTTCCATTTCCTGTCTATTCTATTTTCCTACATACTGTGTAACTGAGAATAATATAATTGGTAGTTAAGGTGACATGACAAAAAAAAAAGGTAGTCACTAAATTCCATCTTAAATAGAATAATGTATAACAGACCTCTTTTACTGACATCAATATATTTGAATATCATAGAATTGGGTTTTCCTGGTTTAGCTGCAAAAGCAAGTCTTGCACCTCTCCCATATCAGCTTTTCTTGGCAAAAAAGGTGCTCTGCAAGGGAATGATCTGCGGTCTAGCATCTCAGGGCTGGTGCCTCTTTCTGTTTAGTAGAATAGGTCGGATATTATGAGCATGAATTCTGGGGCTGGTTCCTTTTTCTTCACCTTTCCAATCACAGGTCACAGGTTGCATTTACCCACTTATCATATAACATCAAGTCTGATACTATCATGACACACCAGGGCCACAGAGCTTTGTTTTCTGTGTAATTCAGTTTTCCATTTCTATATTCAGATTTCACAAATAATACTTTTGTAGTGGGTTTTACTTACTACACAGGAGTTGAGGTAATATGTTTCTCCTCCCTGTTACAATAAAGTAACACTACGAAGAGCATATTTTTACAATCTCCAAAGCTCCTAGTAGCATCTAGATATCCTTACAACAAATCAGTTCCTCTCCTTGCAATTCACCCTGCACTCTGAAATGATATATAAAGGCTCTTCCATTCACACTCTTGAATATAAGCTGACAGGTGAAGAGAAAGCTGTCTGTGGAATAAATATGAAAAAAATATGTGTTTTACCTAGCTCCTCAAGGAAATTGAGTTTGATTCTCTGGTATTCTTATATAGACAAATATGGTGCTGGCAAAAAAGATTCATTTAATTAAAGTGTAGACCAGTCTTATATGGTACAAACACACATGCAGAACTGTTGCAGAAGAACACAGTCACCTTCTATAACAGTATAATGCCATGTATCTTTAAGGTCAGAAACTAAAATTATTAGATGAAAATTAATTGCAAGGGAGTTCTATGTTCCTACAATGCACATGAAGAAGCTGAAACTGAGACTAATGAGTAGAATAAGTTTTTCAACTCTCATAAAATTTAATCAGTGAGGAGACTTAATACCAGCAATCAAGGTTAGCTACCATAGTCAGATATCAATAGTCAACTGACACTTTTTGCTACATGTTTCATACATTGGGTTTAGTGCCATGAGGTGTGACCATTGCATACATCAACGTATAGGTGAAGAGAACAGGGGGACAACATCTGCTTGGCAACCTCTGTCTTTATGCCTAAAGAGAATTTGAAGTCAAATTGAGTTTGATGTGGACCAAAGTATTCTAGACTAAATGTCTATTTTCCATTCAGAGACCATAAGAGGTTTCAGGCTAGCAAGATATCCATTAAATTCCCTAGTATCTACTGATAACTGACATTGCTAGAAATAGCATTATAGGTAGGATGCTAATTGAGGGTGAAGTAAGAAGAAAAGAAGGAAATTTCCCACAGTCCACTTAGAAACCTTAGACGAAAATACTGCAATAAAGTGGAACTACTGTTTGTCCTACAGTAAGATCTTCTGATATTAATAATTATTTCTTTGTAGGCCCCAGCAATTTAAGATTGAACAGCAGATAAGTGCAATGTTGAAACTCACTTTTCTTGTTTCGGAGAGTAAGCACTTTATTAATCACTTCTATGGTATGCACATACCACTACAATTTTTCTCCTACTCTTGTTTCTGGACCTACTCACTTCAGCACTTATTTTTAATGTTAGATTTTATTTTATACCCTGTAATAAATGCGTATATGAACACAGTTAGCTTTCTTCACTATAATACCTTAGGACTTCCAAACAAGAAACTAATTTAGTTCAGAAAATACTGGTGGAAAAACACACTAAAAAGTAGGTCCTTGACCAATCAGATATTGAACAATTCACCCCAAAATATGGCTATCTGCCTCTTCCCAAATATGACATGCAATTTAGAAAAGGATTTGGCGGAGGCACATCCATTAAAATATTGGTGCTGTATGTATTGTACTGCAATGGGACTGGCGTTATAGTACTGCCCATTACCTGGAAAGAGGCAACAGTTCTCTCTCTATAAAGCCGAAGTAAAAGGTATCTTGACTTTTTACTTTCTACCATGTATTTAAGAAAATCACAGACTCCATTCTTTTAATTGTTTTAATGTATTTCCACTATGGGAAAATAATATGTGAATAATTTGATGTTACTCTTTATTTGTTCAATTTTACAAACAATTCATTATGATAGAAGTCTAACTCTTTTCTAGGATCATGTATTTCACTTTCAGAGTTTTTTTCTCATGTTACCTGCTTCTGTACCATTGAATATGCTTCCTAAACCGGTATTTCTCTAGTTGGAATTAGATAAGACTTCTATAGCCTTTACTGAAGTTAAATCAAGGTTACACAGTATTCTCAGAATTTGTGTTTAGTTATATGTTAGAAATAAGAAGGATGATACATGCTAGCCAAGTGTCAAAATACTGACTTTCCTGACTTCGTTTTCACAACAGTACACACTCGTATTCCCAGCCTTGTTTATACAACTGTATCAACGTATCTGCACATTTAATTACTTCTATGAGTATAAGAATATTAAAGTACAGGGTTACAGTGGATTAGAAACTCAGAGCCTGAATCTTGTTTTGAATTTATGTAAAGCAACGCTGACAACTTCTCTCTTTATATCCATTTGTAAAATTGATATGAAACCAGCCATGATGATCTGTATAGTACCACAGTCTTAATTCAACTGTTTGCTATTCTAAGCTACAATAGTATACATTACACAAAAAAAGTGTAACTGTTGCTAATTCCCTATTATACTACTTTGTTCTTGTTTAAAGAACCCTAAACAGAAAAGAGTAAAAAAAGTTCCAATCTTCCATGCATTCTAGGGATACGATGTGTCTCATAAATGATAAAAAAACCACAAATGCACCCAACTTTATTAATAAGTGTTATGGCTTGACTCTGGCTAAATGCCAAAGGCCCACACATACAGCTAATGTTTTTGAGAGAAGGGAACAAAAAAACCCTTCAACTTTTGTGATAAGGATTATAAGCAATTCTTTATTAACTATTTCACAAGCAAAACAGGCTCTAACTTAGAATATTAAGAATTCACTACTACTAAAATCAGAGCTTAAGAGTTTAAGAGTGAGAAGTTTGATAGATGTTACAGACACCTTTCTCCCTGCACCCCTCACTCTTTCCAAGATCTCCCTCCTTCCCGCAGCAGTTCGGGAAGACAGGAATGGGGGGGGTTATGGTCAGATGTTGTTCCCGCTGCTGATTCAAAGAGGGAAAAAAAAGAAGTCTAACCCCAGGCTTTTCCCGTGGGGGTTTGCTCCCGAAAACAGTCTGTTACAAACTGCTTTATGCATTTATTATCCTTTATGGACAGCAGCTTTTTCAAGGTATGTTGT
>WEIV01008643.1:5530-32350 GCA_013390005.1 Calyptomena viridis | reverse complement strand
GATTATTCAGCTCAAGACAGAGCAGCTGTTATAACACAGCTTCACTCTGAGATGAATCTGCTTCTTACTACACACCTCTTACTGTTTCGGCAAAAGAGAATGGTTATAGATCAAATAACAGTCAAAAAAATCCATGGATTTATTTTTGCGTGATACTCAGGCATGGCTGCCTTCTGAATCACCTTTTGTTATTATAAAGATAATAACAATATTTTTTCCAAGATTCTGCATTTCACTATATATTCAGGGCTTTTTAGATACTCTAAAGCAAATTTTAAAAAAACATTATGGTGTTTTTATCTACAAAAATAGAACCATAGGATGATTTTGTTTAGAAGGGATCTTGGAAGATCATGTCATCCAATGTGCATGCCATAGGCACGGACATCTTTCACTAGATTAGGGTGTGAAACCTGACCCTGGACACTTCCATCCACAACTTCTCTAAGCAGCCTGTTCCAGTGTCTCGCCACCCTCATAGTAAAAGATTTCATCCTTATATCCAAGCTAAATCTACTCCCTTTCAGTTTAAAACCAAGTACAAGAAGATTACATCACCTGGCTTCCATGGATTAACTAGGTGTGTTACCTTGTCATAAAAGAGAACTAGTCTCTATAGGAAGAGACGTGCTCCGACTCTGTAATCATCTTTGAGGCCCTCCTCTGGACATTCTACAATAGGTCTACATCTTTCTTATGTTAGGGGCACCATATAGGGATGCAGTATTCCAGGTGGGGTCTCATGAGAGTGGAGTAGACCTCCCTTGACCTGCTGGCCACCTGGCTTTTGATGCAACCCAGGATACAGTTGGCTTTCTAGACTGCAAGTACACACTGCCATGTCATGTCAAATTTTTCACTCACAAAAAATTTGGCTGGGTTGTTTGTTGGTTTTTTTTTTCCATGCAGCTTATATTATTAATTTATTAGTTTAGCCTGTAATTTAAAATGATTCACAATTGAATTTTAATAGTTGTCCAACATCCAAAAACCTCATCCAGAGCAGAAAGGAGAGTAATTTTTCATTCTATTAAGCCCTGAGGTGGTTGTGGTCTTTCAAGGTACAATCTTTGAGGAGCTTCTGTAAATCCCCAAGTCTTTCTTGGCATGGCTTCTCTCAATCCACTCATCCCTCAGCCTGTATCCATGTCTGGGATTGCCCTGTTGCAGGTGCATAATCTTGCACTTGGCCTGGTTGAACTTCATGAGGTTCACAAGGTCCATCTCTCAAGTCTTTTGAGGTCTCTCTGGATGGCATTCCTCCCCTCAAGTAGAAAATTGCACAATTCAGCTCCTTAACACCATTTTACCTTACAAGGACATCACATTGCTATGGCTCCACTTGTCTATTTAGACTATAAGCTCTTTGAGACAGGACTATATTTTACCACATAAAATATGGTCAGGGTCACTCTGAGAGGTGGTAAAGCTCTAATCCTAGGATTGGGGATTAGAAACTCTAATGGGAAAGCACAGTGTACACAGTTTTTCCAAGCACTGGCTGCAGAACTCCACTGCAGCAGAAACTGGGACTTCATCCGTTCATGAATCAAGGTCTAAATCAAACACTGTGAAGCCCTGTCCAGCTGTAAGCCTGCATGTGCTCCTTTAGTATAAATTTTAGGAAGACTAAGGTAGGATGTAGACAGAAGCATGAACTGGTATCTTTTCCTAAAGATTATTTGAGTGGTTTGGGAACTCTATTCCTAAAACAGTGTCAGGAGAAAACAATCACCATCTTTTCTTTCACCCCTTGCACTACGACACTGCAGATAAACACTTAAACAATAATCCAAAAAATAAACCTGTTATTAAATATAATCACACTGCCATTAAGTAAGGGCTGGCATCTGACAGAACTTTTCATTAAAATGCAATCTGAGATTCAATCCAAATGTTGAAACTGGTTTTTCAGAGATACTATTAGTATTTTTTTCTAATTTGAAACACTTCATTTCACCAGTCTTCAGTGTTAAAAAACAATAAAAAGCTTTCACTAAAACATCATAGAAACAATGTCACAGATCTCTGTGAAATTGCAGATCCTCTTAAGGTAGGCGAAGATCAGAAATTTAAGACTGTGAGTTTTATTCTAACTTAGAGTTCAGGATCCATCTTTAAATACCAGAATGAGCTGGAGTCCTAACTTTTCTTTTTCCTGGCTCAGAGGAGGTAAGTCAGAACATGATGTTTGCTAGTGTCGTGGTCTCAGAGTTACATTGAATCTGTCTGTGAAGGACACTGTTGTGTTTTTGTCACTGTGCAAACAGGTCTAAAGTATAAATAAATACTATTTATAGACAGACTTCAGCCTGCACTCAGTGTGATATCTCAAAACCATTATAATGCAAAAGCATTATAGTTGTCTCAAAAGTAGGTTTGCAGTGACCTCTGTAGGACAGACCTGAGACGGGGCTCATTCACACTACAGATTCACTTTGTGGGAAGTCGTAATCATAGTGCTGCAGCTTCTCCATCCTAATCACGTTGCAGATTCTCTGCCTACCTGTACTAAGATAAGAAACTGCTGGCCTTCAGACCATGATACCTGGAGCGCCTGTTCTGCTATGGCGATGTGGTAGAGACCTCCTCACTGGTCCCTGTAGCCTTTAGACAGGTTAGTACCATTTGTGAATATGATTAGGTTTCTGAAGAGCAATTGCTGTGAAACCACTGGTTTTACTAGGTTTCAAGGTTTACAGCATGCAGAGATCCCCTGGTAACCATTCTCTAGCTCATCTATCACAGGGAGATACATCCACCAACCACTGAACGTTCACTTTGGTCTGCCTATTGGGATTACTTCTTTAGTAATTGTGCTGCAAGACATGGACAGTTTGTGCAGGATAAAGAATATTTTGATCTTTGGCCTCTTGAACATTTTTAATAGAGCAACATTGTCTATCTGTTCCTCCAAGTCAAAGTCAATAGGGAAAAAGCAGAAGGTGAAAACATTGAGTTATGGCTTTACAGACTTCAAATTCCAGTCTGAGTTTCTGAATCAGAGACAAAATTAATTCCAATGTGTATTCTTAAGGAAAATCTCTTTGACTAGTTCAAGATTTCTGCTCCTCACTGTTCCAGAGAAACTGCAGTAAATTATTACTTTTCATGACTACTCTATACAGCAGTACAGCTTTAGGACCAGTCAGCAGCATGTGCAGGACAACTAGAGGATCCAGGCCCAGCTAGCCAAGGTTTGTAAAAGGCAGATCCTGCTTGAAGAACCTGATCCCCTTCTATGACCAGCTGACAACCTTAGTGGTTGGGGGAAAGGCTGTGGTTGTTACCTGGACTGCAGGAAAGGCTTCGACACCGTTTTCCACAGCATTCTCCTGGAGAAACTGGCTGCTCATGGCTTGGATGGCTGCACTGTTCATTGCATAAAAAACTGGCTGTATGGCCAGACCCAGACTGGTGGTGAAAGGAGTTTCGTTCCACCACCCACCTAGTTGTGGCCAGCCGGTCACCAGTGGTGTTGCCCAGGTCTCAGTATTGGGGCCAGTTCTGCTTAATGTCTTCATCAATTATCTGGACGAGGGGATCAAGTGCACCCTTTGTCAGTTTACAGTTGGGCAGAACTGTTGATCTTCTAGGGGGTAAAAAGGTTCTGAAAAGGGATACGGACAGGCTGGATCAATGGGCCAAAGCCAGTGGTGTGAGGTTCAACAAGACCAAGTGCTGGGTCCTGCCCTTGGGTCAAAACAACCCCAGGCTCTTGTGAGACCCCACCTGGCTTCAAACTGAAAGAGAGTAGGTTTGGATTAGATATTAGGAAGAAGTTACAGTGGTGAGGTACTGGCACAGGTTGATCAGAGAAGGTGTGGATGTCCTGGAAGTGTTCAAGACTGGGTTGGATGGGGCTCTCAGTGACCTGATCTAATGAAAGGTGTCCCTCCCCACAGCAGGGATTTTAAACTATGTGGTCTTTAAGGACCCTTCCAACACTTCTATGACATGGAAAAGGCTAAGGTACTGAATGCCTTCTTTGCCTCAGTTTTTACTAGCAATGCCATCCTTCAGGGAACGCAGAGACGAATGAAAAATGTGGAGAAAGGAAGATATATCCTTGGTGGAAGAGGATCAGGTCAGGGAACACTTAGGCAATCTGGACATACCTGAGCCCTTATGGGATGCACCCATGAGTGCCGAATTAACTGGCAGGTATCACTGTGAGGTTATTCTCAATAATCTTTAAAAGATGTGGAAGAAATCAAGGAGTGTCTTCTGTGAGGAAAGGCTGAGAGAGCTGGGATGGTTCAGCCCGGGGAAGAGAACTTATCCATACCTACAAATACCCAAAGAGAAAGTGCAACAAAGACAGAGCCAGTCTCTTCTCAGTGGTCCTCAACGACCAGACCAGAGACAATGGGCATAGACTGAAACACAGGAGTTGCTGTGTAAACATCAGGAAACTTTTTTTCAGTGGAGGTGACTAAGCACTGGCACAGTTTAACCAGAGATCTCCACACTGGAGATACACAAAAGCCATCTGAACACAGTCACAGGCAACCAGCTCCAGACAATCTTGCTGGAGCCTGGGGTTAGACAAGATAACCTCCTGAAGTCCCTTCCAAACTCACTCGTTCTGTGATTCCGCAATCCACAGGGCCTATCAGTTGTATATCTCACTAACAGAAATGACAAATAACTTCAATTTCTTTTTCAAACTTAGCTCTTATACGGTGATAAATTGCCTAGTGCTGTTGCTGAAAATGTCCCTGGAGTGGTGAAGTACTAGTAGTAACCAGGATAAAGCTTTTTAGCCAATTTGAAGTGCTATATCAGAGAGCAGAATTAGGCCAGTTAGCAATCCTCATCAGATGTTTTTGCCATTGTATTCAACAAGGCTAGTATTTCAGATAAGCATCTCTGAGACCTCATTTTGTAGTTTGCTTATGTCATCAGACATAGAGCAGATTGTTCAAAACTTGGGCAATTCAGACATTTATTATTCTATACACAGATTCTAAGATATGGAATCTTTTTTTTCATATATGGAAAGTTTTTTCTAACTTTTTTCAATTATTACTTCACTTGACAATTTGGCCTACTTACATTATAGTGACACTTCCTTTCTTGCTATTGATTTTTGTTTAAAAGGGTGAAAGAAACTGTTGGATTTTTACAGGATTCACCAGATGATTTTTTTGTACTGTACTAATGCAGATAGTTCTTATTTAATAGTGGACTTTCACTGTAACTTTCGGAACAACAAAATATCCAAGTAATTTTATTGTAGTCAGAACACAGACAAGAGGGGAGGCTTAGGACTTTGACATTTGCAGTCCCTTTCATCTGAGAATCACATATATACTTCCTCATCTATTCCTTAGCTTTATTAACCAGCCCCCTTCAGCAAGAAGAGTTTAGCTTTCCAGATGTGAATTCTGAACTTTCTGCTACAGACTGCTTACAATTATAACTGGTTTTACTTTTTTCTCCTTTCTGTGTCAAGAGTGAGATTTCTTTTGACACTTCACTTACTCTGGTTTAATTTTATTAAAATATGTAGCATTTTGTCAGCGTGAAGTTACACACTACACTTTTTAACAATTGCAGAATTTCATCACACAGCAAAAAGCATGTCTACAGAGCAAGGACAGCAAAAGCAACAGATGATATTTACCATGATATAATTTACCACAAGATGTCACCAGTGTCAAATATAAGAAAGTACAAAAAACACTTCAGAGGCTTATTATTCAGGAATTGTTTGCAAAGCTGATGTACTAAATACATACCCTGTAAAAATCATCACTCTCGTAAAAATTCGTCTAGCTAAAGGAAGAATTTTTATAATGCATACAAGTGATTGATGGAATGACAAAATTTTTGCTTGGTTTAAACTAGGTTTTAGTTTGCAGTTTGTTGCTTGCATCTAAACCAGTTTCTTGATTTTGTTTTTAATCTTTTAACACTTTAAAATACGGATTCAGGATGAAATATTGAATATTGACACAGCACACCTTTGAGTAGCCAGTATTCTTCCTGAATGTTGTGCTTTTCCAGTGAATTAATTTCCTGTCATTGGCTATGTGGAAGATTCTAAGATCAATTTGGAGGATTTCCAAAGTAATTTCATAGTTGGAAGGCCTTTTTTTTTTTGTGATTTCTTCAGAGGTTTTGGGGGCTGGATGTTTTTTGTTGTTTGTTGAGGGTTTTTTAAGTGATCTATGTTATGTTTGGAGACACTGCTTGACATCTTGCATTTTAAGTAGCTTGCATCAACAGAATTTAATACATAATCCTTCTAATCTGTCAGTGTTTTATTTCTGAATTGTGTTAGTAAAATTAAGAAGGAAAAATGAAGATGTAAGGTTATGGTATCTCAAAATGTTAGCTCAAAACTGTACCCATTTTTTTCAACTACAGGGTTGTTGGTTGTGACATGTCATCATCACAGTTATTTTAGTGACAGACATCTCCACGCTGGGACCACATTGGTGCAATTGGCATCATTTGCCATGTAAGTCTGTCAGAAATGGTTGGAAGAAAAGCAATTGCTCACCTATCTGCAAGACGACAGCTGTAAGCTTAGAATCATGGAGTGACTGAGGGCTTAGTCCTCCTCATAGTCAAAAAGTGTTTCCTCACGTTCAGAGGCAACCTGCTGTATTTCAGTATGTGAATGAAGCACAAGTAGGCAGGCAGGGTGGCGATGCCAACTCCTTTTTGCAGCAGTGCTAAAGGACATCCAACAGCCGTGTTGCTGTGAATCCTTCCTTTGCTTTCTGGAGAAAAGATGTGTGACAGAGGGAGAAACAAGGTACCCACAGCTGTCCCACAACTTGCAGCAACTCTAAAACCAGGAAGCAATCTCAGATTTTGGGCTGGCTCTCTGCTGCAGGCCTCACAAACAAAATGGGAGTAGTTGTGACACCAAGGCTACCATGAAACACAAATGCAGTGAGCAAAAAGTACTTTCTGACACAATTTCTTCCTTCAATTCCTATTATGACAGCACAAATTTCCCAAGCTGAGAGGAAGCGGGGGTTTTGAGTCTGGGTGACTTCTGCATAGGGCTATTTTAGTAATGTACACGTCTTTAAATGAGAGAGTAAAAGTCACCGGCAGCAATCCTCTCCACCTCATATCAATATCCAGTTCTGCTTCAAAGATGTGCTCCTTGATAACTGCTTTTGGCAGGGCGTACAAATTCTCTAACTGATAGCACACTCTCTTCCAAAGCTGCCTCTTCTCTATAATTCTTGAAAAAAAGCCACAATATTTCTTCATCAGTTGCATGTTAAGCAAAGGAACTAAGGTACTAAGGTACTGGATGCAGATGTCTGGCAACAGCATTTTAAAACTACTCATTTGTAGTCTCTGCCTTAAATGGCTAAACCAGATTGTACCACACCCAGAGACTTGCAGCAAACTGCACAGATTGAGTCTGAAGTATTTCCTGTCTTCCCAAATGTAATATTAAATTTCTTAGAAATAAAGGATGTGAAAAAATGTGATACAAAAGGACCGAGAATCCCTTTTATACATCTACATTACAAACATCGGTTTTTTTCAGGTGCTCCTTGCATGATCCACTTTCAGAGTATGCGAAGTTACTCAGTAGAGGACAAACAGGAAGAGAAACCCATATTGTCAAAAGCAGATGAAAGGAAAATAAATGAACAAAACAATCGAGCAACATGGTCACCATCCCTATTCAGCCATGTGTATACCTGCCTGAACAGAAATGTAGGCTGGATTACATGGTAGCAATTCTTTCTGGGGACATGATCTGGGACCACTAGCTTGGTGATCCAGTAAGAAGGCTGGATCCATCTCTTCATGCGCTTATTCTGGATTAAGTGCACAAGCAACTTCTTGGAAAATATCTGAGTTATCCCTGAAGCAAACATTTTTTAGTCAGTGACCAGTTTTTCCTAATTAAGCTGTTTACACTTTCCTTCTTTAGCTGTGTATTGCAGCAGGGAACTGTTGTGATACCTTGTGGGCAACACCAAGCCAGGCACTGAATTTACTTGTGCAGAGTAATACTGTTTTCAAAACCTGCTGTCTGAGGAGAGATTAAAGTGTTAATTTCTTTATGAAGATCGTTCTTAATTTCTTTTTGTTTTGTGCACCATAAAATGTGTTTGTGTTCATAAAGGTCACCATCAGCTTCATTGCAGTAAGAAAGGCTATGTTACCTTCAGGGGCATCACAACACAGGGTTGGTGCTGCAGCTTCTAGTGAACTCTGGGATTAGGCAAGTGACTTTGCAGTCATACTTGCAGGACAAAATAATAGGAGTGAGCCCTAGGCAAGGTGCAAATAATCTCCACAGACTCTGAGGGTCCCAATCTCAGTATGTTATACCTAAGCTATCACTCCTTCTTTCCATCAGCTGGGCAGGAAAGGCAGAAACATGCTGCTGGGAGATAATAAGCTCTACAATGCAGGCAGACCAGAAATAGACATTTCATGTACCCCCTCCAGTCCCCAGGTGAATTCCTAGGTCATGCCTGACCTTTCACCCCACTCCTTTCATTTTGGAAATTACAACTCACTTATTTCAGCTTTGAGCTGAACAGACCTGTTACCCACTCTGACTGTCTTTCCTACACTTTCATACACTACTCACATGCAGAGTTAAATCTTAATGATTTTTTTTATAATACATGAGAAAGTGAGGCAATATTGTAATTTTGGTGGTTATATTCTGCAACATGGAGTATGAATATTGTGGATAAAAACTTTGGAGGTACAGAACATATGACTAAGGACTTAGTTATTGCCCTGCTTTTGTGCTTAATTGGCACAAAGATAAAGAATTTAGTAAACTCTCATGTTCCAGACAGTTCTGTACTACGATTAAGGATAAAGATGGAACTGCAAAGGTGTTGATAGGAATATTTGAAACCAGTGTTAGAGTGACATAGTGCAGTATGTTGCTATTCTATGCAGGTCTAAGGGTTGAGCCTGATCATCCTTGTGGGTCCTTTCCAACTCAACATATTCTGTGTTTCTGTGATTCTGTTTCATCTCTAAATACGGCTCCCACATGTCTTTTTGTAGTGATGCGCTGGACTAGTTCAGCAACAGAATGCTATAATATAGAAAACACAACAGAACCCTACATCAAAAGAGTTTTGAGGTATTAATCTTAAGCACTCAGAAGTTAAGAAATGCCCTGATTATAGTTACCTGTATGGGCTGGTTCCCTTTGCTGTGGATGTCCATACTAACTAAAAGCACCCCGTCTACATTCTGACTGAAAGCACAAAAAAGCACTCAGCCTTTTTTCACCTGGCTGCAGCCTTGTTTTAAATCCCATGCACTCCTCCAAGAATGTGGGTGTGGAAGTGGCCCAATGTGCCAAATATGTTGAGCATTTTCTGTGCACTGCACGCAATAAGCCACTTCAACAAATAAGCAAGACTTGATAGTGTCACCTCTCTCTTATTTTTCCATTAGCTTTGTAGATATTCTGGGAGTTGTCGCTACATTAACAGTTATTCAGTGTTTAGAATCACAGTATGCCATTGGCTTTACAGCTCCCCATGAAGATGAATTTTCATTTTAGCTGAATTTTGTGGACTACCTAATTGCATTCTTTCACACTGAATAGCACACAAAACAGCCTAGTGTTGAAAAGTTCTTAAGTCTCCAGACATATGCATAACTTTAGTCCAAAAGTTTGAAAGAATAATTAACGCCATGCTGTTTTCTGTTCCCAGAACTGACAGTCATGCATGGGAAAGCCCTTCCAGTTCTCTTCAGCAATCATGTCTCTTCCCATTTTTGTGTCTGGTTTGGAACCCAGTGCAAGAAAGGCAGATTAGCCTTTTGCACTGTATTGCAAATGTCATATTCATACAAACTCTCTCCATTTGCAGCCATCTCAAGAGAGCTGCAATACTATCTAATTTGCTCTTTGCAGTGCCAAACTATAATGGAAGGCTACTTTGCAATGAAACTTGTGACAGCAGGAAGTGTAGCCAAAACTGTACTCAAGTGGAGTTTGCTTTCAATTAATAGGACTGCTCAATTGTTGTATGCTACAGAAGAAACCAGGAAGAGCTGGGCAGGATTCCTCATAACCCTGTGCCTTCCAAGTACAGGGCATCTTAGTCTGGTGGTGGGACAGATGATGGGGCTTACAGGGAGATCAGAAGGTCACACAGTTCTGCACCTCCTGCCCAAAGCCAGGCTCAGCAATGCCTAAACCACAGATGCGTGTCTTGAAATTCTTCAAGATTCAAAAATGAGGTGACACAAAGGAGTGATGAACTAGCTGCCAGAGCCTCACTGGCACTAATTTGGAAGCTTGCATGTTTCCTCAAAACATGCAGCTAAAACTGAGAAGGTATGGACAAAAAGTTGGCTGAAAGCCTATTCTCTGACAATAATAGAGAGACCTAGATGCACACCACTGCTAGGAGGATGACACTCCGCTTGGAATTAATTTCACAGCCCTGCTATGACTGAAGGTATAGCTTTATCCCAGTCTTGTTCAGCATGTTACCACAACTTAACGTATGTTAACCGTAACTAAGAGCCACTCACTTACTAAACTTGGCACAGTGTTACACAGTCTTTCTTTATGCTATTCTGGCTTTTTGGGTTTTCAGGGAATTCATATCACAGAAAAAATATATCTTTATATGGTGAAAAATACAGGCCAGATGGATGAATAATGTGGAGATAGTAGAGCTGCTGTTTACTCTGATGGGAAGAAGTGTTTTATTTCAACAGCAGCATCACATAAAGCTCACAGGCCAAGTGAAAAGTGATAAAGTTTCAACCTATCTACACAATAAGTTGCCTCTGTATTCCTGTAGATGCACAATAGTGAACTGTCATGATCTCTGCTCACACAGGAACAGCACCTGACATACTGTCCATGTGACTGTGATGTGGCTATCTGCACATGACTGCCCAGGGAAGGATTGTAATGGGACAGCTCTGCTGCCACGTTACAGGTGAAACACTGATCAGAGGAAAAAATATTTGATGAAAAAGTATTTAGAACAATCTTCCCTGTCAACAACAATACTGGATGGTATTCCTCCTCACAGCATCTCCTATGAAAAGAGATCTTTGGGTGATTTCAGTTTGCTGATACTATTTTCTTCTCACCTTTAGCATTGCATGATGAATCAGTAGACTGGGCAAGAGTGCTCACTGCAACTTTTGGAACACTTTTGCTGAAGGGGGAAAGGGAGGAAGCAGACAGACTGCAAAAAATATAGAATTGTAGAATCATTTTGGTTGGAAAAGACCTTAAATAGAGCAAATCATGTTTGTTTGTTGTGGAATACTGGAAAGAGCTGAGAACAAGGAGCTGCTCTCCTGGATGGCATCACACACTGCAAAATAAAGACCATGGTAACTTGCTATCCCAGGACGGGAAGTAGAAGAGAAGAAGAAATGCCCAGGTCCCTCAAGAAGGACACAGCTCTGGCTCCTGGGTTCCCTAGCCCCATTGCCTACCCCATGGCCACCCAGAGGGAAGTTTTCCCTCACAGTTCATCTCTACTGCTGCAAGTGCAACCTGTAGTGGCCAGCTGCCTGAACCAGAACAGGGTGCGGGAACAGAGGTAATGGCTCTGGAATGGGCACCAAGAAATTATTTGGTTTTGCTTTCAGCTATTACCTTTCCATGTTGCTCTAGCTTGATCACCTGCAACATGTGTCCATGGCTGTGTTTCTCGTTGCCACTCCTGACACCTTGCAGAGGTCTCCTGTGCGGAAGGGCATGGTGGGATCAGTCAGCAAGAACTGCCTGCAGCTGGATGACACTTCCTCCACCAATCTGCCTTTCCCTCAGCAATGCTGGGTGAGGACCGGGTGATCAGTGGCCAGCCCTGAGTGAGTCTGCTGGTGAGTAATGCCCACATTGGCAGGGAGAAGCATAAAAGGGATGTTTTCCTGCCCCATCCTTTCCTGCTGGCACTTGCCTGCACAGGGTGACAGGTTCCTCTCTGCTTACCAAGTTGGCTGTGTTTTGGAAAGTGGTGCTCCTAGCCAGCTGTTGCACTGGTGCTTCTCAAAAGCATTAGCAATGAAGACTTGTCACAGGTAAGAAGGATTTGCAATTGGTATCCCACCAGAGTGCAGTAAAGGGGCTGCAGATGCCCTGCTCATGGCTGTGAGGAGCCCAGTATCCATCACCATGTGAGCTGTGCTGTCCCATCATCCCTTCTTGCCTCTGGCTTTTATAATCATTGTGTCATTAGTCCAAGCACTTCTTCTTTTATTTGAGAAGAGCATTATCTGTTGGTTTTGACTGTGTGAGAAATAATGGATGGTGCTGTGTTAAGTTGGCCATATGAATCTGTCCATTCAAATCTCGTGAGGTGACAGCCCTTATTTTCTATTCACAATGCTTCATGTCTCCATCACTGAGAGACACACATACATTTCAGGCCAGGCTCTGCACGAAGTTTTTATTGGTTTGGTTTTAAAGTCACAGTTTTTCTTCTGTACAGCCACACGGCACTGGGGTCACTTCAGGTCTAGTTGAAGGGCTGCATAATTTTTCTGCATTGCTTACCCAATAAAATGAGTCCCCTCTTGTTGCTATCTAACTGTAGGGGAATACTAAACCCAGGAATGCGTTCTCGTTGCAATTCGGTTTTCTAACAGTTGTTTCACCTACATGTTTAGGACAGACTTCCATCCTGAGAACATATCTAAAATGACAGGGACATAGCCAATATTACAGCATCTAGGCCTCTGAATGAAGTTAATCTGCAAATTTAAAAATGGTTCCCACATTCCAGGTGTGCAGCTGTACCTGTCTGCTCCTTCTTACATAATTTTGTTGAAAAGCTGTCCTAGCCATTTGAAGCCTTAGGGGCACTGTGCTAGTAAACTGATAAGTCTTAACTTCCGTAACTTCAGTACTGCTGGCTTTTGTGCCAACAGGCTTCAGAGAAGGTGACACATGCTGTTTCTTAACAACTGTTCCTTGAGGAGTTCCCCATCAAGACTGTCAGCTGCATGCAGGATTTCCTGGTAGAGGAGAAGGGATGGGCACATTAAACCACCATAGGAAGGATCTTTGCCATTCCTGTATTGTGAAAACAAAGTCTATCTTGTTAAAGGACAGTATGTTGAGATCATTGTTCTTTCCCCAGAGGCAGACATAACTTTCTCCACTCTTAATGCAAATCAGATACATAAGAGCCTGTTTGGATAAGAGGCTGAGAGGAAGATTAGTTGACCAGCTGCCAAGAGTGACCTCAGAGCAAACTTGTTACTGTGGCAGCAGGCCTCTATTAAGCAGCATAACTTCTCTGATCAGTGAAAAATGCTTTCAGTTCCTATACCAAATAATCAGTAAAAACCTAATCACTGCTCTAAAAATTATAGCTTGTGACTTTCTTGCATCTTAACAGTGCTCTGTTACAAGTTGTCCATTATGAAAAAGACTCAAGTTCATCCTACACAGCCAATGTTTGCATGTTCTTAATACTCTGGTTTTAATGTATAGCATATATGCAATCATTGTAAGATAAAAGAAAAGATAATTCAAATAACATTTAGACTACTGACAACAAATCTGAAATCCAGTGCTTTCCTTTCTGAATTCTAAATCTAGAAAATGGCTAGTAACTTGATTCCCACTATCTAGTATTAGTTCCTTTTCTGACATATGCTCACTTACAGGATTCATCTCCTAAACAGCACTTCATTTGTTTTCTTTCCCATCCTATCACATCGTACTTTTACTTAACCACTTATGCTATACAGCCCAGCATAAACTCAGTGCAAACTCTTACTTAAAAGCAAACCACTCCTTTGCTGTCATTGCATTGGGATGTTATCGTCTCTCTAATTAAGAATAAAACAGGTTTTCCTTCCTTCTCTTCACTGTTGTTCCGGTGTTTTGTTCTGCTCATGTGACACCAAGTTACTCGGTCTGTACATACGAAAATCCTCACCTAATCAGTTTTGCATGAAACTAGTAATATTGTCTCCTGTCTCTCTGCCTTGCATTTCACCCCTTTTGCAGATGGGTGTGGTGCAGTCATCTTCATGAAATGGGACTTTGAGGGTCAGTGTGGTGTGCCAGTTCTGCCTGAACAAAAACCAAAAAGGCTGGTCTCTGAGGCACGAGTAAGGGAATGACATATATCTGCACTCAGAGAAACTCACTCCTAAGGTGTAGCTTAGTTTTGAGGCACAAATTCAATCACCAAGTTTGTTGTGTCATTAGTAGAAAGTGGTTGTTTTCTTTCTCTTCTAGGAGTGCAAGGTGTATGGGCCTGTGATGGGTGGTAGCATCTCCTCAGAGCAGCAGATGATCCTTCCAATCACAGAGGGTAAACTCAACTTTTAAGAAAATGAATTGAATTACAGGTGAGGGCATTTGATTGACAACACTCTAAAAAACACCAGTGAAATTCCCATGTATGTACACACAACAGGAAAAATCCTGTCCATAAGCTAATGTTACGGTTTTATTTTATGGAAAACTTTTTCCCTTTTGTTCACAACCAGGGTGATGCACAGTGGGGCAGTGGAGGTGTGTCTTCACCCTATGGTGCTCCTCCATGGTGCTGAGCTCCTGTCCCTGTGGCTGCCCGGTGCCGGGAAATGGCCGGTGCCCCATGGTGTGCAGCTTAGTGCCGCTTGCGGTGTCACCGGACACCGGTCGTGGCATGGCTGCCATTCGTGGCCGCCAGAGCCGGCTGCCATTTGCGGCCGCCAGAGCCGGCCGGCGTCGGCCGCCACCTGTATTTGCAGTCCCTCACACCCAGCAGCTCGCTCGCCACCCGCCTCAGTGCTCAGGGGTGCCGTGCCGCAGCCGCGTTTCCCTGGGCTGCTGTGTAGGTGGAGGGGTGGCGTGGGGTGTCCAGGCTGAGAGGGAGCAGCTGCCATTTCCATAGCACGTGGAAAGGAGGCACAGGAGCTTCCCGCGGGTTTGGGACTGGAAGGAGGTGGGGAGAAGATAAACCAACCAGGACGCAAGGCTACACCCTCCAGGGGTGGGAGAAGTGTGGGAAAAATGCGTACACGCAGGCTTGAGATGCAAAGAATTCTGGGCCAGGACAAAAAGGTATAAAAAGCAGCAAAGTCCAGACGCCAGCCCTTCTTCCGGCTGTGCTGCAGCTCGGATCCTTTCCCTGCATCACAAGCTTCCAGTTTGGCCAAAGAGGCTCACCCCATCCTTTTATTATTTTTTTTTTAATGTGGGGTTTTTTTCCTCCCGCCTACCCTCAGATACTTAGTTTAATTTTCAGGTTTTGATATTGTTTGATGAGGGTGTTTCTTTTAACATAAGGGTGTTCTTAAGATATATTTTTGTTCTCTGTTTTAATAAAAGTTTTCTCTATACTCAAACAAGTCTCAAAAATTTGATATTGAATTCATTTTAATTCACTTCAACTGTCCCTATCAAACGAGGACAGCTAATCGGAAAGAAAAATTTCTAAGTGACCTTAACTGCAGATGCATTTCATTTCATGTCTGCAATATAGTTTAGAAATGTTAATGATTTAGTTTTATTTAAATTTTAGTATCATGACTTATAATAAATATTCCATACATGAAAGCAAAATTTGTGAAACAAAATGTTTTGCAAGGCAGGACAGATTCAACATAGCATGAAGCAAAACTCTGCAGACCAAAACTTTTGCAGGCTACCTGGAGAACTCTGCTTATTTCACTGAAATCATTTTAAAATATGTAAATTCCCACAAATTAGGGTTCTAGATGTTTATAGTGAAAAAGGGGGTTTGGATGTCTAAGCAGTTTGTGTTGATCATTTCAGCCAAAATAATTGTCACTTCCCAAAAAAGATGGGACTCACCTGGTCTCTTCAGCCTGAGGTCACTTGTTCTGTTCAGCCTGGAGAGGAGGAGACTGAGGGGAGACCTCATTTCTGGTACAACTTCCTTGTGAGGGGAAGAGGAGGGGCAGGCACAGATACCTTGTCTGTGGTGAGAGCATTGAGCTGTGTTGGGAGAGGTTTAGGTTGAATATAAGAAAAATGTTCTTCACCCCGAGGGTGGTAGGGTACTGGAACAGGGTCCTCAGAGAAGTGGTCACAGCACCAAGCCTGACAGATTTCAAGAAGCGTTTGGATGATACTCTCAGGCTCATGGTGTGGTTCTTGGGGGTGGTCCTGTGCAGGGCCAGGAGTTGGACTCAAAAGATCCTTGTGGGTCCCTTCCAGATTCTAAGGAAAAAGATTCATGTCAAGGAAAATGCTTACAGCGCTGGAGGTAAGAAATGAACGCAACTCTAGGCTCTTATTAATTACCCTCTTCAAAGGTAAACCACTAAGGTGATGCCACATACCAAGAATGCTCTTCCTAATACAGCAAATAAAAGGAAAGAAGAGGATGCAATGAACACATTTAAAACTAAGAAGTTCAGTTATCCAAGTAATTAATGAAGCCTCATTTCTTATAGATCTATGACTCACATTGTTTCCTCAGGAGAGGTCTTATGATGTCTGTTTTACACAGACACTCAGCATCATGACTTGAAGGAATTTTATATCTTGAGAATGTCTTGGCGTGTAGCTATAGATTCTCAAGGTGCGGAAGTCATTCCAAGAAGAGAGGGAAACAGACATACAGACACACACAAACACATTCATGGACAACAATGCAGAATCAGATAAGCCTCATCCTCTAGGTAACAGAGTAATCAAATTCTGGTGATAAGCTCTGCAGAAACTCTTTTAAATAAAATAAACTCATGAAAGTTTCTAATCTGATTTTCAGAAAAAAATTAGTCCACTTGTCATCTGTTTAGTAGCCTCTAGCCCACTACTAATGAATGGTGACCTACAATAGGTATCCTGTTAGCAGTTATGGCATAGAAAACAGAAAATTAATGCAGTGAAAACTCAGCTGTGTATATATATGTGTATGTATATATATAGAGAGAGAAAGATAATGATTTTTGAATATGATTTTAAGTATTGAGCAACTATGCTTTATATAATCAAAGAATCTTAAAGTTAGGGCCATGAGATTTTGCTTAAGCTCGGTTAGGGTCATGCTTGATTTAGAGATAAATTGGGATTTAAAAGAGCTGAGCCATGCACCTGCAGAAAGCATTTTTTAAAGACCAGTGTACCCTAAAAACTCAAATCAATAGAATTCAATAGAGAATTGTTTTAGCTAGGGAATAGAGTGGGTGACGTTTAACCAAAGACAAATGTCATGTCTTAAGAGGTAGTTAAAACAGTAAAGTAGGGAGTCAAAGCTTAATGAAACTGGTTGAGCTTATGTTGAGAGTCTGCCAAAACAGAAAGGTCAGCCAAAGTCTGGGTGGTGAAGACCATGGAAGATGAAGGCAGTGACCTCCAACGAGACCCCAGACTCAATTCACAGTTGAGAGAAGACGCGAGATGGCAGCATTGGTCCATGAATGAGACACTAGAGGAAACTCGAGAATACCTGGAATGATATAAAGAGGCTGAGATACTTGGGATGAGTTGTTAAGTTCTTTGTTCGAAATTGTATAAATACTCTTTTTTGAGATTGTTCCCTTGAGCTACTTCTGGTGAATAATTCCCAGTGGCTCCTGACGTCATTAATAAACGGAATGTTTCATTTAACAACTCTGGGTTGTTGGATGTGATTTCTGGATCTTTGATTCTATATATATTTATGACAGATATATATATATGTGTGTGTGTGTGTGTGTGTGTGTGTGTGAGATAAAACAGAGAACACAAGGCAGTAACTCGAGAACGACTGGAATCTTGTAGATAAAGCACCTCTCCGGTTCGGAGCACTTGTCACTCTGGCCAGCAGAAAGCACCAGCACATCCTTGGGAGACAAAGGGGCAGCTGTGACCCAGTGAGAGGTCCCGCAGCCAAAACAGTGGTGGCTGTGACAATGACAGGCGCATCCGGGGCCCTTCCGCAGGCAATGTAGCGGGGAGGGGCTCTCTTACCATTCCCCGAGGTGCAGCGGGGGAAAGAGGAAAGAAGATCTTCGCGGACAGTATCTATCTGAGAGTCCTAGGCGGGCTCCGGTGGTGATAGCAGGGACAATGCACAGACATTAACAGTGGCACACGCTGGCCTGGGGTAGGGAGTGAGCTGTGGCAAAGACCCGCGGAGGCAACTGGGCAGCAAAGCCCAACGTGGAGCCGCGTGCCAAGAAAAGCTGGGCTTAGGAGACATGCAAAGGGGAAATGGAATGCAATGAGTCTGTCACAAGGCAGCAGCAGCCAAAAACCCGAAGCCAGCCGGCGCAGAGGGCGGGCCATCTCTCCCCCGCAGGCTTTTTGTTTTCCGTCTTCCCGCGATGCCTTCCCTCTTTCCCTCTCCTCCTGAGACTGACCCGGCCATGCATGGCAGCGCGGCCACTCCCTCACCACTCACCGGCTGTCCCCACTCCGTCTGCCCTCACCCTGTGGGCAAGAGCTGTGGCTGCATGGAGGCTCCAGCCCCCTGAAGCTGGTCCCCAGGGTAGAGGGGGAAAAAGAACACGCGCTGGACCCAAACCCCAAGCAGTTGGGATGGGGGAAAATGTCATTCCAAACAGGATTTAAAACTATAACAAAAGCCTTGTCCTTGCACTGCTCTGGTACCCCGCGAAAGTCTCTATGATAACAGACATTCCATATCTATGCTTTTAAAGTTGCACTTCCGAAAAATCAGCTCTGCTAGACAGAACATTGCATTCTTATTTAGACTTCCTCAGAATCTCTGCTTCCATCTGTCTTCTCAGTTTCTTACCATCAACAGCAGCAGACCATTGCTGGCAGAAGTGTAATTATCTTATTTATTTTCAAAGGCCAACAGGTATTATAGCAAAATTTCCCTACTCTCTGATTTTGCTACTGAGAAACCAGGTCATTATGAGAATATACTGTTATGGCTAAAATCAAATCAGTATTGAAAAAAAAAAAAAACGAAAAAAAAAAAAAAAAAAAAAAAAAACAGAACAAAACCAAAAACCAAACCAAACCAACCAACCAGCCGAAACACACACACACACAAAACAAAAGCAAATAAACAAACAAAAACCTCACAAAAACACACACAAAAAAGGCAAAACAAAAACCACCAAACTAAGCAAGCTGGGAACCAAAAAAACCAAAACCAATACCGAAAACAGTAACAAAACCAAAAAAGACAACACATTAAAAACAAGATAATAGAAGCAAGAGACTGAAAGGTAAAGCAACAGCATGCTTCAGGGCAAGAATAAGTTCACAGGAATGAGAGGCAAATAACACTTGTTAATTTCCATGATGCTTGTGGAATTGACCATTTCTAGAGACAGGATACAAGTCTAAATGGACCTCAGCTCTGACCCAAAACAGTAATTCCTGTGTCTTAGCACAATCACTGACAGATGGATGCACAGGAGGATTCATTTCTATCTAAGGAAGGAAAGAACACACAGTGAGATTACTCACTAAACCATGACGGGGGAGGTGATCACTATAATGGAATAAGAAGGAAAACAACATCAGCCCTAATGAATATGTATGGGCAGCCACACTACCTGGGAATAGAACATTTATTTTTCCACATGTGAGATTCCTTACAAAGTCTTGATGAGAGGGCAGCTGCTGAGTAAGGAAGAAATCAATGTGTGCAAGTATCAAATTTTTATGCCAGATTAGAGATAAAAATAACTTGTACCTTTTGAGACACAAGGGCCATAACTAACCAGTTCATCACGAAAATCTAACCATGGAATCATTAGGTGTACACATTAGATACATGTTCTTGCTTTAGGGACATCAATGGGAATTTTGCTGCATGATGAAAATTTTTAATGTTCTGGTATTTAATGGCTAAAAAAAATGTTAATTTAATTTACTCATTCTCCATATAAAAAAAAGCACAGCAGCCCAGATTCTCAACAACATCAGAAAAAAACCCACACATGGTACATGTCCTAAGAGTATCAGTAATTTCTGTGTTCAGCTAATTGTAGACAACATTGAATGAAGACAGAGGTGTATTCAAATTATGACACAGGCAATCAAGCACAAAATTACAGCAAAAAAGCAGTAACTGGCCCTCCCATATCCTCCAAAAATCAGCATGGAGATTGGCATGTGATCTGCTACATCTCTCTCAAAACAGATGATCTCTGTACCTTAGGAGGTCCTCTCTTGGTTAAGTTCAAGATCAGAATGTGCTTTGAAGGCAGAATAAGTGGTCACACAGATTTCTCTTCTGATGTTGTTATAACTTCCAGTAAATAAATTGATAGCTAAATATCATACTTGTGGTATCTACACATGACTGTGGGCTTGGTGTTACTGGAGATTTTTTACCAACAAATTAGTAGACATGACAATAGTGATGAAAACCTTAACTAGAAAAGAGAAGTGGACTAAATGATTTCTTAAGGTCTCTTCTACCACTAATTTATCTTGTTCTTTGAACTTCTTGAAACCACTCAGTTCTATTCCCACTAGAGTTGTATTTTTCATGCTCTGACAAAAACAAATACATTCTAATATTAACTTGATTAGCTAAATTTGTTCTAAGTTGCATTTTGTTTTCAGC
This sequence comes from Calyptomena viridis, assembly GCA_013390005.1. Classification (NCBI taxonomy): domain Eukaryota; kingdom Metazoa; phylum Chordata; class Aves; order Passeriformes; family Eurylaimidae; genus Calyptomena; species Calyptomena viridis. Next base: position 11,894 of record WEIV01008643.1, on the reverse strand, counting down.
ACCCTGGAGTAAATAAACACACTTCTAGGCTTTGAGTGTGGAAGGAATTAGCCACATAAACAACTTGACCAACACGATTTACTACGTCAATATTTACTATTGTTCAGTGAGCGGGAGCTAGAGGTTGTGGTTTCAGATGTATGCTCCCAAACCTGAAGACAGTGGGATTACAGCAAAGAGAAGAACTTGACTGCAAGATACTTCTGTTTCTTATGGCTATCTCCATAGACAGCAATGTCTGCTTTGCTTTCAGATTCTGTCCTGCAGAATACAGCAGCCACTGAGCTGGGGAGGCATTGCTTAGCCTGTGTGCCAGCAGCAGACCAAGTTGTGCTGCAGGAGATACAGCCTTGGCACACACAAAGGATGAGAGTTTTCTCATCCACTCTGAGATTCAATTCCCTTCAGACAATGCATCAAAATAAAGATATTCAGATTAATGTTAGATTGACTTGAAACAAGATATTTTCTTGCTTTTAAAATTTAGAATTCCTTGATCAGTACTTTCTGGGGTAAAACTAATACTTGCAAACACTTTCATTTTGTAGAAACTATAATGATAGTTAAAGCATTTTAAAGGAAAACACCTTGAGAACCCTCTTTTCAGACTTGAGTGTATTTTCACTTACAGAGGCCTGTTAGACATTGACTACAGACAAAATCAAAAGAAGAGTCTTTAAAAAGAAGAGACGGGGACTTCAAATTTTTCGAAACCAACACATTTTCAAGGAGTACAACTGTAAGTGTAGAAGACCCTTTCTGCAAGATTATTTTGAGGAGTTTTTGGCGCTAATTCCACTTTGAAGGTCACTCTTGCCTATAAGAGGGACCTTTCCCAGAAACAGTTAAATATTTTCCTGCCACTGCATTTCAAAGAATGCTGAAAACAAAGAATTCCTGCTATGGGAAGAAGATAAGCTTCTTGCAGACATGTTTGAAGGCCCCCACATAGCAGGGCTGGCAGGAGAAACAATAAAAGCCTTGAGGAGAACAGAGGCGTGTCTTTTTCCCAAGGCCTGGTGTTTTTAACGCTGTTAGGTTTAATGTTCTTTTTAGTGTTCTAACCTTCAGGAATAAATTCTCCTAAATCCTTCCACTCCTGGTGTTTTGTGGGATACTTAGGTTATCTTCCTTCACATCTGGTGTAGCTTGGCTACTCCTCTCAGAAGAGCCATGAGGTGATTGTGGAGAAAGTCAAGTACTGGGGAATGATGCTGGTGATCCGTTGTGCTGAGGGCATGGACATAGAGCCTGCTAGGAAGGTAAGCTAAGCTTAGAATTAGGTTTAGATGCAGAAGAGATAGTTTAATTAGGGTTAGGTTATAGAATGCTGGAACACAAGTANTATCTTCCTTCACATCTGGTGTAGCTTGGCTACTCCTCTCAGAAGAGCCATGAGGTGATTGTGGAGAAAGTCAAGTACTGGGGAATGATGCTGGTGATCCGTTGTGCTGAGGGCATGGACATAGAGCCTGCTAGGAAGGTAAGCTAAGCTTAGAATTAGGTTTAGATGCAGAAGAGATAGTTTAATTAGGGTTAGGTTATAGAATGCTGGAACACAAGTAATTTAAATAAACACCTGAGAAACTTCATGAAATCCTGCCTTCTCATCATGTTTTTCTGCCACTCGGATCCCTGAAACACTACACACTTCTTAAGCCTGTCCATGTCCCTCTGGATGGCATTCCTGCCCTCCAGTGTGTTGACCACAACACACATCTTGGTGTCATTGGCAAACTTGCTGCACTCAGTCTCACTGTCCATGTTGCTTGCAGATATGTTAAACAGCCCCAGGCTCAATCCCCATCCCCAAGGAATGCCACTCCTCACTGGTCTTCCCTTGGACATTGAGCTGTTGGCCACAACTCTTTGAGAACTACTATCCAGCCAACTCCTTATCCATGAGTGGTCCACACACCAAATCTATGTCTCTGCAGTTTAGAGACAAGGATGTTGGGCAGGACACTGTCAAAAGATTTGCACAAGTCCAGGTAGGTGACGTCAGTTGTTCTTCCTTCATCCACCACAGAAGGCCACCAATTTGGTCAGGTGTGATTGCCCATGATGGCTGTCACAAATTACCTCCCTGTCCTCCATGTGCCTCAGCATACTTTCCAAGAGGATCTGCTCCATAACCTTACCAGGGACCAAGAGGAGACTGACTGGCCTGTAGTTCCCCGGGTCTTCCTTCTTTCCCTTTTTTAAAATGGGGTTATATTTCCACTTTTCTCATCAGTGAGAACTTCACTGGACTTCCCAAATATGATGGATGAGTGGCTTAGTCCCTGTCTTCGCCGGTTCCCTAAGGATCCATGGACTTGTGCACCTTGAAGTTCCTTAGGTGTTCTCAAACTGATATTCTACAGCAGGCAATTCTGCATTCTCTCAGTTCTTGCCCTTGTGTTCTGCAACTTGGGTGAGTGGCTGGACTGCTTGATGGTGAAGACTGAGGCAAAAGTCATTGAGTAGNTTTTTTCCAACCTAAATGATTCTGTGATTCTGTGAACAGTCTTCTAGCAGGTTTTCTAGCAGGTGGGTAACATTGTTGTAAAACTAAATTAATTTTTTAAGTAGAATTTTCCCCTCATGAGCTTGTGCTGACTGTGACCGATGTTTTTCAATAACTCCTAGAATAATATTCTCCAAGATTTTACCAAAATAAACATCATTCCTCTTTGCTTCCTCTTCCCTGTTTAAGCAGCACTGAAGTACCTTGAGCACTAAATCACTTGTTCAGCTATGTTGACAGCAAAGATTTTGTGTCCTCAACCTGTGTATAATTGCAGAGGTCTGGCCCCATGGCAAACAAGTATGCTGATTTTCACAACATGATCTAAGCACAGTATGCATTTGTTTCTGCTGAGCATACACATCTCAGGAGTTTAAATTTACTAACCAAACATTTTTGCATGCTTTTCTGCATTGAGGAAGGGTAAGTTTATTTTATCTAGAAGTTGTTTCATTATTTTGATCTGGAATTTAAAGCTTCTGAAATAACTCACATTTAAATGAAGGTCTAAATATTTGCAGCATAGTTTCTTCCCATATAGATAACCAACGTAACATAATGAATTAGATATTAAGGGGCTCTTGCTGGTCTTATATTCCCAGTGATGGAATTCTATTCAACAGAAACATCAGAGGAATCTGGATAGGAATTCTGAACTAGTTTTTGTGGAAGATCAGCTAAAAATTATTTTATATGTAATACATTTAAGAAGCTGTAAAGATGAAGATGCATATATCTGCAGAAGAGAGGAGCAATCAGTGAAAAACTTTGTTTCCAAGGTTTCCATGCTTAAAATATTGGCTCTTGGTTTATGCATTCAATTTCAACACTTGAGCCAGCAACAGACAGGAGAATACATTTTTCACTCCTCAATTGAGCACAGCTACTCTTTGCTTCTTTTTTCCTTCTCCTGAAGCACAAAAATATTTAAAAAGTAGAGAATCACTCAATAGTTCCCATTCAGCCCATTTGGTTACAGAAAGCCCAAGATGCAATGTAGGAGGAGGTGACAAAGAATAAGTACTCAGGTCTGGTTCACCACAGTAAAGATGACTTGGCTGTGCATTATTTACCCTACCTGTTGTTTCCTCTCTGACTTCCTCCTGAAGCACTCATAATTACAAATAAAAGATTGAAATCCCTTCCCACTCCAAAGATATCACTCAACAGGGTTGAGGGGATCAGAAAATTCAGCTAGCACACCTACCTAATTTCATAAATTAAATTACAGCCTTCAGACAAAGCGGCATGGTGCGAAGTGATATGGTCTCCTAAATGCTCCAGTGCAGAATAAGCCTGCTCACCAGGTCTGAGCCATTACAGATGACAGGTAACAGCCAAACGTCCTCGAGACAGTATTCACTATTCTGTAGTAAGAGAGCCATAGTTCTGCACTGACCTTACATGATCCACACAAAGGCAGCTGAGGGATGTAGAAAGGATTCTGTATACTGTTTCTTGCACACAACACACCTTCCTGTGGCTTAGAAACAGATAGACTGAAGTTTACCAAGTACCTTTTCTCCTGCTTTCCATTCCGTGAAATTTTGATCAGCCTCTATAAATATAAGAAAAGTTTACCTCAAATAAATGCCTCTATAGTTGCAAAAGTAATGATACTTTATGTCAGCTTGAGCCAAAGTCAGCCATGCACACCATACTCTGGTATGAGTTTAAGAGTACTTGGTATAGAGAACTGAGCAGAGACTACTGCAGTGCCAGGGAAGAAGACAGATGTACATACTCTAACCTTCAGAAAATACCTTAGTAAAGTCCAGCATGTCTGGTTCAAGTTTATTTAAGCAGATTTGTCCTGGTATTATTTTCTGTCAAATCATCAGCTCCTTTAGGTGGCTCTCACCTGCTACTCCTTGTAATTAAATTATTTTACAACTAATCTAATAAGTTCATATTTGTTACAAACTTGTTTCATAAAATATATCTTTTAAATGCTGTAAAGACATTAAGATAAATAACACTGGTCAAAACTATATTCTAGGGACTGGTACAATTGCTAATTTAGCATGCCTTTTTCTATTTTGATGACCTGTCTTTCAGCTGTCTTTTCTTTCACTCAAGCTGAAACTGTATATACCAGTTGCCTATCAAGGACTGATAATTTCTCCTCATCTTAATCACAAAATTTTGTTGGAATTATTCTGTTGTTTCTAAGAATAGGACTAGAGAATACATTTCTTTGCTGAAGTTAAAAAATACTAACAACACATCCATGAGAAAATTTAAAGACCCCGTTAATCTGTGTAGAAAATTAACGTCATGGGTAGAAGGGCATGAGAAGAGAAGGCAGATGCCAGAACAACTGTCAGTCTGTTTTTCAGTCCTGATGAAGCAGTGGTGAAGTCAGAGTTTCTCACATCCTCACATCGGCTGCTGAAGAGTTTAAGCAAGCTGTAGACACAGCAATTAGACTAGTACTCCAGTAGAGAAAGTAAACTTCCCCATTACAGTCAGTCTCGATAAGTTACTCTTCCACTCTGGGAAACTGGTAATGCTCTCTTTGACAGTATGTAGAAGATGGGCAACAAAAAGAAAAGGAAATAAATACATCTGATAAAATTAAAGCACTTTTCAATATACACCAGTACTTCCATCATACTTTTCCTGCTTTTTATGCATCATAACTGCAAATTCAGAAAAAGCAAAAGGTGTCTGTTGGTTTGGAACAGGACCATGTTTGTAATACAGATACACGTGTTTGACTGAAAGTGCAGAGATAGCATCACAAAATTCCCTGTGCCTCTTCAGGTCTGTTTATTTCTGTGAAATCAATGCTCTGATCCTGCATAAGAAAATATCACATGTCATCGTAATTAAAAACTATGTAAAAATATATATGTGAAAAAGGAAATAATCAAAGTCCAGTGGAAACTAATCCTGGAAGCTACTGGCTTTTGAAGCTTAATTAAGCAATTTTAATTAAACTTTTGTCAGGTTTCATTAACTAGCTATAATTATCAATTTTGGAAGTACAGTATTCATTACATTTGATGATACAAATATGTATATTAACTGCTCTATTGTGGTAACTAAATCTGTAGAAACTGGTTTTTTTTGTTAGTGATAAGCATACACATTTCCTTTATTAGCCCACTTAAACACTTCCATAATAATACAAACAGATGCTTTATCCCAGGTCCACCCTTGAGATCCATATACTTTACAATACAGTAATCTTTCAATTAATTGTCATTTCCTTGCCTTATCTACTCAGAGCCTGAATTAATCCCTAGATAAGATTGTTGTGCTACATCTTGTTTGTGTGGTATCCACACCATGGTACTAGCTGTTTAACAGTATCCTAAAAGAAGACTTGGATTCATGGATTTCTGCTTGCATCCTAATTATTTGCTAAACATTACTTACAAATACAACTCTGTTTGCATTGTACAGAAATTCCTTACCAGATCACATCATTCAGATAAAAAGTTAATTGTAATTTACTCACAGTTGATTTAGAGTTTATATATTTTTGTTCCTTCAGTTGCATCTGCATAGAAATATATTTGGTGTTATTTAATAATCACTTGATTGTATCATTCCTTTGTCTTTATTTTAAAATGCTTTTTTTTTTTTGCTTTATGCAGTTGTATTTTGCTATCACTCTCCATTTGGTAAAAAACTGGGTGGATGGCTGTCTTGGGGTGACTTTATGATATATTCCATATTCGTCTTCTCTGTGCTAAGAAAAAAAAATTTTTAAAATGCTTTTTTTTTTTTGCTTTATGCAGTTGTATTTTGCTATCACTCTCCATTTGGTAAAAAACTGGGTGGATGGCTGTCTTGGGGTGACTTTATGATATATTCCATATTCGTCTTCTCTGTGCTAAGAAAAAA
>WEIV01008642.1:1839-43384 GCA_013390005.1 Calyptomena viridis | reverse complement strand
CCAGCATCTCTTCTTCTCACGGCCCACGGGGTTCCACCAGGCCCCTCTGCTCCAAACACAGGATCACAGCCTCTCTTTTCCGGCATGTCTCTGTTCCAGCGTGGAAAAATCTCCCAGTCTTTCCACGGGTTCACAGGCTGAAGAATCTTCGCCCCTATGATTCCTCACAGATTGCTGGGGCCCTATTCCAGTGTTTAAGGCATCTTCTCTTTCTCCTCTCTCTGACCTTGGTGCTAATCAAGCTCCGCACCCTCCTGTCTCTTAAGCGGCCATGATGTTCTGCGCAGACTTTCTTTCTCTACTCCTTCTTACATATGTTATCACAGAGGCGTTGTTGCCTGACCTTGGCTAGCTTAGAGCAGAGAAAAACTCTAGCAGCTTCTTAAAGAAGCCTCTCTCCTAGCCCCCCCAGCTAATAAAAAACTCTGGTTACTTAAAACCACGACAGTGTTATATTAACTTTTTTGCATAGATGTGCAGATAAACACAGAAATGTATTCTTTTATATCCCGTATGTCAGGAAAGAGCGGTATTGCAGAAATGAAATGTGTGAGGGAACGTGATCTTTTGTTTCACCATGAGAACAAATGCTGAATGCTCTTGACCATGGAGTCTGTTTTTCATTGATCCCTGGACTTCTTCAGAGTTGATGTGTGAAACACACACTACTTTGATGAGCACTGGCCCATTTTTATGTAACTAACATGCTATGTCAGTGGGGGCATCCAGTTGCACTTGTATCTCTGGCAGGACACAACCATCAAGTTGTTGTCATGTCTATGTTAGAGCAACATAAGCTTGGTCAGCCCATGTTGCTTCAAATTTCTGCCAAACTTTATATAATTTTCCTTTGTTCATTCTGCATTAAATTTTCATACTTAACCACACCTGTGTCACACTCCAGTGGAATTAGTTCAGTTGCAGCATAAAGCCACACTGTGCTGCCTTTCAGCAGCTACCTGTCCCCTAGATGATAGCAGAGCTAAATTATGTGAGCTTTCCTACTTTAATTTAAAGTCAATCTGCTTGTCTTTGCTGAAAAGAGTAAACCTGGTTGACTGTGCCCCAAAATAAAAAGGGAACACTGGCAGGGTCACTCTTAAGTCACAAATGGTTGTGGAAATTGCTCCTTACTGCCTATAGCTTTGTAAGTGACACATTTGGTCCTGTGACCTGGGCAGTGACATCCCATGTTCAGTGTGCTCCAGGACACCTGATCCTGACCCTCTGCTGCAGTCATGGTACACTACAGTACTTGAAGAATATATGCTGGGCACAGTAAACCTCACCTGTGGGATTGTTGGAGCTGTGTAACAGTCAGACACTGAGAGGTTCAGATTGTTGTATGAGCCCTTTCAGAAAGTTCTTTCAAGAAGGAATTAGTGCAACAGGAGATGCCTGTTGTCTCATAGGACTGGGATGTGAGTTCAGTGGCTGTATGCCATATTTCTAGAAGTATTCCCTTCTAGCTGACTGTCATCTTGCTCACCTGATGCCATTTGCTGTGTCCTACAGCTCACTTAAAACCAAATTTTATTTTTTTTTTCTGTTTTGGCTGCACCCCAGAATGGACAACTCTACTGTCATTGAGCCCTGGTAGTTTACTCATGTGATTATATGAACATATGTGATCCAATAGATTATTGAGTTCTTAGGTCAGTTTTCTTTGGGGAAGAAAAAGCTCTTATGTAATTGATGACATAGACTGCTCTGTACAGCTACAGTTTTGGGAATACACACCTGGGCTGACTTTAAGGCACCAATGTATCTTTTGAAAGCAGTGTAATTGTAGTAAGAATTCCACTGTAGGTATCAATTGACTTTTTCTGTAAATGTCATTGCTGGGCCTTCATAGTGTCACCGCTGGTGATAGCCACATTATTGAGTCTGTAGCCAAATCAAGTGATCTTATACAAGCTCTACTTATGACTATATTCCTGAGGATGTATCTGCTAAAAACTGCTGCAGTATTCTGTGGAGAATTCTTGTGACCTAGTTGTTAAATTCATCTTTTTGTACAAAACATACTGGGAGATGATGCCTTTTAATTTATTTATTTTTTAGAGTTGTTTTCTGTTTTGCTTTTTCCCCCTCACCTGGGAGTGTTTCTATAGGAAAAAAAAAGTCCTCTAAGCAGTGTTGTAAATGGTATTAAGATTTTCAACAAACATATTGAAAGACAATATGCTGCCATAATGTTTTTGTATATATTCCTGATAAAAATTATTTTCATATTCTCATAGTAGTTGATACTGACTGCTAATCTTGGTACAAATTGTATTTGCAGGCAATTAAATTAAAATGTAAACAGTATGTTCTTGATAGTGAGAATCCTATAAATTCTGCAGTTAAAATGATTATTTCAGAATATATGTTTAGACCATATTTTTAATATCCAGATAGCAGAAAATAAGTAGAATTAGAATTTTCTATTGTTAACATTGTTGATGTTGATATTGATAACATTGTTTGATTATATTATTCTATTTGTCTCATAAGAATAGGTTAAAAGGCTTACTGTTAGTGTAAGTTCAGGTATGTGTATTTGGAAAGAAAGGCAGGTATTATTCTGCTACTAATAATTTTCTTTTAATTGGAGTTGCTGAAAATTAAAGTACACTGTACAGGAGATCAAAGGTAAGGAGGGATGTCTTCAAAATTGTGGATATTAATACAATTGAGAGTGCAGCTGTGCACAGCCTGGACCACATACGAGTCAGGATAGAAGAATTTTGAATACCTCTGTTCTTTGTGCAGGTAGCAGCTGTGTAAATGACACAGCTGATCTTCAGGTTCCAGCCTGATCTTCTGTTGCATAATCTATTATCTTATTCTGATTAAATTAGGAGGTAATTGTAAAGAAGTGTAAGATTGTGATAGTTGTTGTAAACATAGATCAAAACAGTAAGAAAAGCAAATTAATGCTGTGTCATGTGGGAGGAAAAATTAGAGCAGGGAAATTCTATTATTTGAGTAGATGTACTCTGAATATGTAAATTTTTATTTAAATCTCAGTACGTACTTAAAACAACTCTGGCTTGAATGCAGTACATAGTCTATGGCTGATTATTTTAATGCTATTAAAATGGACCAAAAAAGAGAAGATCTCTCATGACTAAATAATTACTGCTGTATTATGACAATTTCTTTTAACTCCCTATCCTTCCTTTGGCTAAGTGATGCTACATAAGTTTGCAGCTCCATTAAGGGCATTTTTTGGATTTGGATTTTTTTTTCTGCTTTGCTTGGTCATTAGTGACCTTAAGGATTTTTTTTTTTTTTACAATTTCTTTGTACACATGTTAATTTATTTTCACTATGTTAATTCAGTCTCAAGAAACATCTGTTTCAAGGGTAGCAGCACTGTTTAGCTGCAGGGCAGCTGAGGATCTCAAGTAGTTTATTTATACACTGAAAAGAGGGGGGTCAAAGACTGTTGGAATTACTGACTCACTGAAATAATTTTAAAATACTAAGTTGTGATAATGTAAATCTAGTCTGAAACAAAATTATTTATATATGAGTGTACACATGTATGTTTGCATATATTTATTATTTTAATTCCCGGACAAGGGAATTAAATTAAATATGACACTATGCAATGCACACACAGAGCTCAGGTTACCATTGTGTGGTGGGTTAATACTGCAGGGTTGCTCCTGAGGACCACGTTCCTTGTGCCACATGAAATGTGAAGGATTTTGTTATTCCTCTTCCCCAACAAAGGGTGCACATCCATAATGCAGCTAATCTGTGAGAAACCAGGATGTGATCTGGTCTGTCTAAATCCTGCCTGAGCCTTCAGCTTGTGCCACCTCTGTGCCTGCTCAGACATTTATCAGCACTTAAGTTTTCTTAGTGCTCACCTATGGCCACCCAAGGATGCTGAAGTGTCTCTCCTTAGACTGTGGAGGTTTGTCCCTTGCTGGGAGCCCTGCAGAAATGGATAAGCACCTGGGCTCTCCATATATTCTCTAGAAACTCCTGAAAATGAGACTGAGTGAGGACTCTGGTGGCAGCACCTTTGTTCATAGCAGTTTAACACACCTGCACCCTTGCTGAAGAAGGATTAGGGCCTGCTCATTACAGTGAAGCTCTTGGACCCTGTTCTCTGCAGTACGTGTGTAGTTTGTATTGCATTTATATCACACAAAAAAGTGGTCACTGAGAACTCGACCAGAACCCCCATTTCCCTGATCCCAGTGCAAGGACCTAATGGTTTCTTGCCTGTTGTATGACTGGGGTTTGTACTTTCATAGTCCAATCAGCCTGGTCTTTAACTTGAAATTTTGCATTTTGGTGCTTGAGACACCCACCTACCATTTGAAAGACGGAGTTTAGCCTTTCTGAGGATAAATAATGCTGAGATCCATGTTCTGCAAGTGGATGGAAGGTTGAATGAAAACCTTCCATGTTGCCAATATTGCTGTCTTTTCTGGTTATCTGTACTTCTGGTTGAAGAGAGAGATGCCTCATAGACACCATGCTGGAGACAGACAGTCACTGCAGGTACCCAAGTGCTCTGTAGTCATGGTACTGACATTGTGAACGTTGTTGAATTATGGTGGTATTGAGCTGTGCAAATACCTACAAAAGGAGCAAGGTAGTAAAATCAGTCAGAAGTTATGCTCTGAATCAGGTACATTTTCTGACAGGGAAATGTGTTTAGAGCAGCTTAATGAGAAGCAGTGCTTTTTGCACTCAGTTCTCAGTTTGGATCCTAATGTAGTTTGTTCTTGGAAAAGTCTCTTAATTGTGATCTTTGGTTAATACAGCCAAAAATGAAAATAAAAATCACTCATTTCATAGTTTGGTGGTAGTAAGCGAAAGCTTTAGTGAAACATCAGGAATTTCTCAAGCAAAAGATGTCATTTTCTTCAATGTACTTTACATACAAACTGTGTTGTGACAGTGTGGTGCAATCAGTGACATTAACATCAAAATAAAACTGCATTTTTTAAATAACACAGCCAAGATATTCTTTAATTAGAATTGCAGCCTATGCAATCATAATATTATTAACCTCTCCTCCTTGGGAGAAAACCATTATGCAGTTGTGGATGTTATTACCATACTAGCTTAAGAACCTGAATAAATCCCTGAAAAGGCATCTACTTCTCTCCTGACACTGCTTCCCCTACTGCATACAGATACAGCTTTCATCTCTGTGGTAGTCCATGTTGTAAACACCCTGTTGTGATTTCCTCACCCAGTAATGTTTTCTGGAGACAGAAGACCTGTGGCTTTCCATTATATTTTAGCCTTTTCAGGCATCTGCATCTGGGGGGAGGGAGGAAGATGCTTGTAAATAACATAATTGTTTTATGGTGCTGCCAGCTGACCATCCTCATTTCTGGCCAGCGTTCATGCACGTTAATCTGTTAATTTAACAGCACAATGCCATTGAATTTCTTGTCAGATTCTGACTTTCTTAACAACATGCTATGTTTGATAGTTATTTGAAGTGTAGTGTTGTGTTGTTTTGGGGTTTTTTTTATGCACTAATTTTTTAATGAAGTGCAAGATAGTGTTAGATATGGAAGTTCTTAAAAAAACGCCCATTTCTTAAGGTAAATACACTTTCCCTTCTAGAAATCGTATGGGTTTTTTAGCTGAAAAATGAGGAAAAGCTTGAAGCTTGAAATGTTTGATAAGTCAAAGCACTCTGAATGCATGCAACTGATTAATGGCAACATTGAAAGAATAAGAATTTTGATTATCTACCCAGTCCACTAACTTTTTAAAATTAAACACTCGAGTGGATTTTGCATATTTGCTTAGCTAGAAAATAGCACATGGCTTTGCAGGTTGTATTTAGCAGGAAGCTGATATTTTTTCTTCAAGTGTAAATATATTACTACTTTTCCCTTCTATAAATCTGCAAGTCAGGAAAGAATTACAGTAATGGGAAAAAAATAACAGCTTTCTTTTCATTGAAGCAGAAAGATTTCATTAATTTTCATGGGACTCTGGTGACCCTTTGAACAGGAATACTCCTGTAAAAGTGTGTGGACTCTATTCTGTTTACCATTTGACTGTTATTCCACTCTCTGGATGATGTACTTTCAATGTGTATTAGATTTTCATACTTCTTTTACGTGATGCAGCTGTTGCATTGTTTCTTTGGAAAAAGAATACAGAATAAAGAAATCTAGGGATACAAGTCCTAGATTTTTTCAGTCTATAGTTATTTCATAGCATTCTAAAAAGACTTTAGGTCCATCCAGTTGTATTTCAGCTACATAGATGTTAATATTCTACAGAGCTCCTCTCTGGATCATAACATACAGCAGTACTCAGGAATGAACACAGGAGTTTGGGAATAACATTGTGAGTGTGGATGTGTGAAAAAAAGATTCAATGAATGATCATGTTAATTTCAGAAAAAGGGAAGATGGCTATCAATTTTCTAAGCTTGTCATATAGGGGACAATAGATTCAGCTGGGGAAAAAAGTAATTATTTAAGAGCAACTTTTAATTATTTAAGAAGTTAAAGTTCTTGGCAATTTAGAATAGGAATTTAAAATAAAATTTTAATTTTAGGCTGTTGTAATATTATCATCCAAATGTGCTTGCTGCAAGCCAAAGAAACATTGGGGTCTTTTAAAATATATCTCGGCTTTCTTAGAGGCATCTTCTTTTCCCAGGTGGTGGATAGGAGACCTCTAACAGCACCTCTGCTAAAGCTTTCTGTGATTTGGGGTAATGGGTGCTTGGCAGGTGAGATAAGGAGGTTGTCTCAGAGCTGGGTGCAGCTGCACAAGGCTCCTGGGTGCCAGTCTTGTCCCGCTGACCCAACCTGGGTGGCCCGGAGTGTCTGGAGCACTCCAGTGAGGCTTCCCAGCCTGCCCACAATCTCTGGGCTTGCAGTGGTGGGATGAATGAGAAATTTGGAGGTGCCCTGATGCTGATGTTGTAGGCATCCTGTCTGAAGGTTTGCCTCTCTTTGCAGAGTGTTGCCCTCCCATTTGGGATAGTGGTGTCCCTGTCCACACCACCTCCAGCAGCACTATTTATCTGGCCTTGGGCTTGTCCTTAGGTGACGTGGATGTGGGCTACCCCTTTACCTTGGCAGTACACTCCTCTAGCAAAGGTGCTGTAATTTCCTTGGCAAAAACAGCTCCTCATGACCCCTCAGGACACCCATGGGCCACCCTGGGCTGCCCTTGTCCCTCCCAGTGCTTGGCCAAGAGCTGCACTGGCAGCCAGCAGTGATTCAGGCACTGGGCAGCAAAACCCAGTGCTGGGCTTAGGTTGCCACCAAAGACACCTCTCCTGACTGCTGCTTCTAGATGTCCCTGGTTTAACAATGTAAATTTATTTTATGGCAAACAACAGTAACTTCCCTGGTCTTCAAAAATGGGCACCTGGTTAGCACATTGCACTGTTTTCAAAATTTATTGCTCTGGTTATTTTATTATAAGTAAAGTTGTTTGCTAATACAGTCCTTTTATGTATCTATTGAATTTTCAAACTTTTAATGAAACTTTCATATTACTGTCCCTTTTTGAAGTACGTAAGCAGGATAAAGGATAGGGACTTTGGAAGCTCTGCCCAAAAACTTGATGATTAGAAATTGAAAATTTATGACTGTAGTGTTAATGAGAAGGGGGGTCTTAGAATACAATTAAATCGCACTTAAAAGATTATGTATCAGTAAAGTGAATTTCTGGAAAACAGTTTTCAGTTCCTGATAGAGTCACCGCCTTTTCCTCTTCCATCCTGACCTCCTCAAATAAAATTGCTTCTGTTTTCTCTGTGTCAATATGAATTCTGATAGGATCTGAGCTATTTGGAACTGAAAAGCATGCCTCCTATGTGGCCATTGATTTCCTTTAATTTATTGTTGACTGCCTCTTATGTGACTTGTTCATCTTAGTCCAATTTAGTAATTTCTGTTCAAATTATAAGAAGGCTTCTCTGAACAGCCAGAAAACTTCTGTCACAAAACTAAGTAAAAGCAGAAGATGAATGTCATTCGAAATTTATAGTAAACTCAGAATTTCCCTGTGAAAAGTTAAATTGTTTTTATTCATGAGCTTCTAAATTAAATACATCAGATTTAGTGCTTTGAAGTGATTTTTTTATTTAATCCCCCTAACTCTCATAGACTAGATAATCTCCAGTTTATTGCAATGTAAGGCATATTTCAAATATAAGATACAGTTTATCTCTGCAAAGTATGAAAGTGTGTTTAAAATAATTTAAATATAAATAATTTAAAATAAAAAGTGCCAGCATAACCAAAAAAAGCCCCAATTTTATTTATATTGCTCTGGCTATTTCAGTGAGAAACAGATGGTTTTAAAGCAGGGCTTTCTCATGCAGCATCCTACCAACTTAAATGGGAAGAATTTTATATCCTAACTCCCTAACTGAGGCCAAATCATGTTCTTGTCAAGGCTCCCTGTGATGCTTTATTCAGTAGAAGGATTTCTCTCCACAAATCCATCTTCAGTTGTTATATTAGGAAATTACAGTGTACAGTAGCTTGTGTACAGAGACACCTTACATAAGCTGTAGGCCTTTAATTCCTTCTTTTGGGTAGCAAATTAAACCTTGCATATGCCCACAGTGACATTATGTAACTGTGAGGAACATATTACTTCTAAGCAGTGGTGGAAGTATAAAACTAAGAAAACAGTATTGTAAATAACAAAGGGGTTTTTTTATTAAATCATAATGTTAAGACACAGGGCTTGGACTTGGAGATACTTTATTTAGGTACCATTGAAACACAATGGAAACCTCACCAGGATGTGGGAGTTGAGCTGGAATTGATTATGCTAATGTTTCATTTTATTCAAAGTATAATAGCCATATGCCTAGTACTTTGAAGTGAAAATAAGAATTTAAGAATGCTTGGAAATCTTCTGTGGAAGATGAAGAATATTCTATAAAGATGCATGTTGTCAATACCCTGTTTATTTGCATGCAATAATATTACTGTAAAAGTTCATCCTGGATATAATGAACTTTGCTGTGGTGCAAACAGGACAGGTTTGCACTGTCCTCACAGGAGCTGAGGGAAGTGTGATGGGGTTTGAGCCGTGTCTGTGAGTCAGGGTTGTTGGTAAGCATTAGTTTCATGCTTCTATGGGAGTACCAGTTTTTAAAGTAAGTGGTATTGAACAAACAAAGTGAGGCTTAGTGTAATGGGGAATAAGGCAAAAAGTAAGTGGCAACAACCTATGTGTAATTATCGTGCTGAAGCAGAGGTAACAAATACCTGTGTGTGTCATATTGCACTATACCAATGATAAGGAACATCTGCACTCTCTTTGTTCACATTGCCTATTTGATTTTTTCAAATGTACTGACATGACATAAAGGAACCTTTTTATGATAATGTTACCTTATCACTTCAGAGTTCTAGATTATTTTCACTTCTCAGTTGGTAATTTTCTTCTTAACATTGTTCTTGTAGAAGATGTGAAAGCAGGAAAGTATTTGTAACTGTGATCCTTTAATTGTCAGGAAAATTTACTTTTTTTGTTTAGTGGGGGAGAGAGAGGGGGGAAAAAAAGGTAGAAAAGATGTTAAGTTTGCAGAAATAATAGTTTTCTGACTCTACAGGCCAAGATTTTCAAGGGATGTATTATTCAATGTATTGCCAATCTAGGTGCCAAACTTGAAAATGCAGGAATTTAATATCTTAAAGCATTTCACAATAGATACCTAGTAATCAGGCATTATTCAGGCACTTAAAACCATTGTCATGAGTTGTAATGTTTTAATATTCGAAGTACTTTTTTCAAAAATGCAAAGTAAATTATTCAGAAAGTTCTATTGTGCATTTATAAATAAAGACTTGTTGCTTTCCATGTTAAAACCTTAAGTTTTTAATTTTAGAGTATTTCAAAATGCTGTAATTAAATTAGGAAAATTTTACTTTGAGCTAATACTCACATAATGACTGGACTACATTTCTGTTATTGATTTACTATATTTGTTTCTGAAATCACCAGGAAAGAAGTACTATTTAAAAAAAAGCCTTTTGTTTCTGACTTAATTTTTATAGCAGTGTGAAAAGTAGAAGATTTTCCTGAACTGGTTTGTGGTTGCATAAGCTGCTAGGAATAGTAGTGTATGACTACATGTGGTTAGTGAACTTTAAATAGTAACCATGAAGTACAAAATGCTCAGTTTTGAAATGAACTGTCAATGCAGAAGCCAGAGCTTTTTAACTTTCTGGTCTCTAAAATCTATGTACCAGAGCTAAGTTTGAAAACACCTTGAGATTTAATTGTGCATTTGCAGTGATGTAACAGTAGTTTATTAATTCCAAAACCTGAAATTATGCATCTACATATTAATGCATTATAATAATTACTTTAGTTTACATTATTTTTATGCAGTAATTGATTTTTGACATTTCTAGAATTAAGCTCCTTTAATATATATATATACACACTCCTATTATGTTATTTTACTAATCTTATTTAAAAAGGGAACATTACATACTGAATACTGTACCTCAATTTTATTGTAATGATTTTACTGGTTACCAGGTGGGGTGGCAGTTGAAAAATTTGGTGAATGCACTACGAGAGGATCCGAGTGGTGTTATCTTAACTTTGAAAAAGCGACCTCAGAGCATGCTTACCTCAGCACCAGCTTTACTGAAAAATATGAGATGGAAGCCCCTTGCTCTGCAGGTAATGAAGCTTAATCATAAGTCATACACCATCATTTTAACTATAGATTATCTCAATGATGCTTTATTGTGCTTCATCCTCAGCAGCATATGGATTTACTCTTGTATACTTTGAAAAATTGTTTCTGAAATCATTTCTCTGCAGTTTGTTCTCATAGACTTAAATGAAATTAAACCTGTTAGAACTTTTCAAACTTAAGAAGTAATCATCCCAGTGTTCTACAGTTCAAAAAAATTGCCTCAGATAATTTTACTAGCTTGAGGAAAGCAAGCATGCTTCACAAACTGATAAATTCTAGTTTTGTTTCTTATGAAGGTCTCAGTACAATATAACCTCAAAAAAAGAGGGGAGGAAAATGTTTGAGTTCTCAGTTTGATCACTCATGGAGTTATAGGAAAATTTATAAGGTGACTGCATTCAATAAACCACTTGACCATCAAAATTTCCTCATGTAAATAAAGTTGTATTTGTGTCAAAGTTGTCCTTGAGATTGAAGCCTTGCACATAAGGAGGTGTAGCATAGGATGGGCACCTAATTTTAGTGAGCCTGAAATGTGCTGAAAACCATGGAATGGTTTCATTAAAGCTTTCATGTTGAACTCTAGGAAAAAATTTCACTGTGATGGATTACTCTAGGAAATAAAAGTTATGGTCAGACTGATGAAGTCAGGAAACCAACAGGTGGAACCAACAAATAATCTGTTTTTCCATTCAGTTCAGATAGAATAATGTTTAGAAATTTATTTTCTTTCCATAAAGAGTGCATTCTTTAGGACTTTTTTATTATCACAGTAAAAACTGTAATTAAAAATTAAGTACATTTGAAAGAGAAAAGACTCTTGCAAAGTTTGGACGAAAGGAAGATAAGAAATGGAAATGCCACTGCCATTAGCTGTGGTCTTTTCCATTTAAAATATTAAGAGATACATAAAGAGAAGTAATGCCATGAAGAACTTCTTTCAAATATGCATGAGTTTATATGTATATGCATATATATATTTTATAATTGTTAAATACATCATAGTCTCTGAAACTGAGTAAGTTTTTAAATGATTGAGATGTCTTGATCTTTCAGATATGTAGAATTGACTAGACATGTGACAAAAACCTTCAACCAGAAATATCTTATTAGCGTCTAAACATAAAATCGCAATCTGTATGCATGATATAAGTACTTTTATCATGGCTTTAGTGAGATATAAATACAAATGTAAAATGCACATCATTGCTTTCAATGGGGTCAAATGCTTTCAGTCTAAATCCTGTCTGGGTGAGTTTGGTATTTCTTTGGGTGAGTTGGGCTATTCTCCTAAGTACTCCTTTTTGCTTCACTTTATCATTTGCCACTGGAATAATTATACTGAAGACCTCACAACAGAAGTCTCTCACAAGTTCTAGGGTGTTACTCAACTGATCTAACTTTAGATATCTACTATGTACATATCTACATATCAGTCAAGTTTCTCATTTTTACTCCCTTTGGCCAGCAGACTTACATTAGCAGTTACTGATTCATAAGTCTTGGCCTATTTTAGATTGATCTACCTTAGGATACAGTAAATTTGACCTTGCACATGCCTCTTTCTCTGCATTTGGTGATAAAGGCAATCTGGAGAGCTAGCTTGAATGTACTTTATCTGTATTGGATGACACTGACCCTAGATAGTGGTTTTCCATAATCTTACAGATTTGGGAAGTGGAGGGCAATGGGAGTATTGATTTTGGTGTGGATTTTTTTTTGCCGATAGCATAAAAATACGAATATTTTCAAGGCTAATATGAGTACAAGTAGAGGTACTGTTAAACTGTACAGATAGAATTCCAATATCACAGTGATATTATTCTGATTTTTATCAAATATTACACCAGGAAAAGGCCAGAACTTATTCAGTGCTTATGTGTTCAGAGGGCATGTCTGTTGTAATTTATGATTTTAGTGTGAGAAGCAACAATTCTCCTAAGTAGGCAGAGTGTGGACAAAACTCTGGGATGAAGTGCAGACAGACATCAGAAGCGGCATAATGTGGAAATTTCTGTTGTTGATTTATGGAGAGTTGAGCAGATGTTAAAGTTTAAATGTAGCCTAAGAATGAAATTGGTACTGTACATTTTATCAACAAGCAGCAAAAGCACTTGGAGCGCAATCTAATTTTATAGCTGTAAAAATACAATGAAACTATGTTTATTTAACAAATTTGCTAAAAAAATCTTCAGAAAAACTGTAAGTTTGGCAGTTGGAATTTGACCCTATGACTGGTCTGAAATTTTTTTATGTTCCTGATCACACAAAAGGGCTATTCTGTATTAGGAGCTTGAGAGTTCTGTGAGAGGAAAGGGGGAACGTGACAGCAAATAGCAAAAAAACATAAGGGAAAGCAGTACTTACATCACCTTCGCAAGCAGGGGAGGTTATGACAACTCATTTTCCCGTATCAGGATGCCTTGAAATAATTGAGAACATTATATCTATGCTGTCATGCCAGGGTTAAGTAAATTGAACGACATGTATTATTCAGCAGACATAAGCTATAAAGAAATTACAACTCAGTAATAATTCTGTTAAAGTACAAAATACGAGCAAAATATTCAAATGATTGTAGAATGAGTTATGGGAATGAAATTCTGATAAAATGGGGAATAGGATCAGCAGAATGACTGCTATGGCTTTTTTGGTTCTGCAAATAGAGTGAACAAAGGAAAATGTGTCATGTCCTAATCGTATTGTGATCAGTGAGGTGGGAAGGTGGAAGTTTGCACTAATGTAAAGAGGCTGACACAAAAGTAGAGACTTGAGGTTTTGTATGCATCCCACCAAGGAATATGTTGTAACAGCTGATGTCATGCATGTAGAAAGTAAATATTTCAGTAAATTAAATTGGGAGACTCACTTACATTGAAATTTACATTGTGATGTTTTAATTGTGAACCTTCAAAACTTAATTTTAGCTTAAAGTGAATAATGTTGAGGCATTATTGGTAAATTACATTCTGCTTGTTTAGTCAGTAATTGCATATAAGAACATGAAGTTTGCCATTTGCAGCTACATGACAAACTAGATTTGATGGAGAGATAGTAAATATGCTTATAAGCTGGGAAAGTGCTAGATGAATCTTGCAGTTCATGCAATATGCAGGTACTACCAGTGGATCAGGCAGTTTTGTGTGTGAGGAACAGGGCATCCTAGTAGTTAAATTATATACTCCGATAGTGAAATTTTTAAGAGCTTTCTGTCCACTATTAGTAATCTAAATTAGTCACATGCCAGCCAAACATTCATGGTCTCCATGTGTGAAAAATGCTTTTAGATCATTCAGATGTTAACTGCTTTTTAACTGGCATAAATGCTTCTCAGAATATTCAGTTGTTTACTGCGCACAGCTCTGCCTTCACATCATAGTGTTGCCATGAATTAAGAGTTAAATGCAGGCTACATAATTATTGATTAATTCTTTGCGTATTTTTCATTTTTAGCAGAAATGTGGTATATTCATTCTTTTCACAAATATTCCTATCCTTAGATTAAATATGAAAGGTTAGGGGAAAGAAAGAAGAAGAATTATGCATCTTGTGTAGCAGTCCTGAAAGTGATATTGAATGGCTTGATGTACAGTAAAATAATACAGTTAGCCTATGGCTATACTATGCATCATTACATAATGAGTTTGTATTTATAAGCATCAATTCCTGCTCTAAGGTCAATCAGTACAGGAATAAAAAACTCCTTTTTCCCCCCGCCCTTGTGTCCTGATTAAGGAAAGTGCTGTTTGGTTGGGGTTTGGTTGGTTTTTTTTTTTATGTTTTTAGTCAGTTGATTGTCTGTTTTAATATCCATCAGTATCCAACCTCTTAGTGATAATAAATGTTCTCCCGTGATACATTTTGGAATCATGTCCAAATTAGTGAAATCAAGGGATTTTTCAGCCCGTGTTTTTCATTTTTGCTTTTATAACATTTGAGTAAGGCAACTGTAGCCTTGGGGAATTTAGTGGTTGCCTTTTGCAATTGAAAGTATTCATTAATATGGTATTGTACCATAAATATTAAGAATTATTTATTTAACGTTATGCCTTCAAGACAAACCGTACTAAATTTGCCTTTCTGTTACTTTTTTTAATACTCTGATACGTTGTGTGAGAACCTAGAATGATATTTCAGTTTACTATGTTTGTATATTTGACTGTTACTGAATGTGGTGAACATACCGATTAACTTTAACCTTTAATCTTTTTTTATTTTTCTTACTTGACATAGAGGAGATTTTATCTTTGAACTCGCCAAATTTTTGTCTGGTTCAAAATCAAAGTTAAATAAATGTCCTCTACTCTAGATCGTCTGTTTTATTTCTCCTTTCCATTTTGTGTTATTCTGGGGAGGTTTCAAAGGGAGGCTTCTTGAAGTGCTGTTTGAACAAGGGTGGAAATTCAATAGAGAAGATTCTTGGAGCACATGGAATTATATGCAAGTTGTTATCATCACACTAGCAAGAACCTAGCAAAGTCCTCCTTTGCCTTCTGGAAAACATTTTGTTAATTAGCCAGAAAAAAAAAAATGGACTTCACTACAGTGTGGAAGACTCTTCATCCAGTTCCTGTATAAAACAGAAAAGGAGTGCTAGAGCAACATGTGCTGTGCTTCGGCTAATTTGGACAACACACACCAGTGTCAGTGAAAAGGCTCTTCCTCTTCTCAGTCAGACTGGGGGCAGATCCAGCTGCCAGCCACATCTTGTGTGTTGACTTGAAAAAAAACCCTTCTGACCCCTCCTTCACCGAACGTATTTAAATGTCACCTTTTGTGTATCTAAACAGTTCACTGTACTGTTTTGTATTTGATTAAATTGTACCACTACAAAATCACCAGCAGCTCAGTATCTGTAGTTTTTTTAATTGTTTATTTTGGATTAGATGTGCATCGTATTTCCACTATGATGTATCCAGCTTTTCAGCCTCCTAAGAAGAAACAGCAACAGTTACAACAGTCCGTTGTTTGAAAGAAAATGCTACTTATTTTGTATATTTCCTTACTTGATACTATTATCTCCTTCATTCATCTAGAGACAATGCTATAGTCATCATTTATGTTTAGAATTAATGGTCCTACATTTTTTAATCATTAAATTTGAATAAAATACTAACTTCTTTGCTCTTAAATTAATTAGTTGTCTNGCAGAATCCTCAGACTTTAGCAAAATAATTTCTTTTTCAGAAATTAAGCCAGTATCTTTAGTATTTAAATAATTACAGCCAGGTATTCCAGGCTATAACACAAGGGAAGTTCTTTACCTGTGTCCTCTAGCCCTCCAGCAGCTGCTCAGGACCACCAGAGGCACATCAACCCCTTGTAAGCCTAGATCCCTCTTAAGCTTGATTGGGATTTTCCTNTTTTTTGCAGTATTGTTAAAATGGATTCTGACTGAATTAGTTATAGTATTTCATTATTTCAAGTCATGATTGTTCTTATAAAAAGATGATTTTATTGGAAGAATTTGTTAAATGAATTTTCATAACCCCGATCCAACATGAAAAATATATTGGCCGTAAAATCTGTTTACTGGTGTAAATACTATATAAAGATAATATAATTTAAAAATTTGTATTGTTTTTGCTTAAGTTTTGAAAACTTGTATGGTTTTTTCTGGAGCAATGTTTCTCAAACTATATATTGCAGCTTCCAAGGGAGCTAATGAAAGATTGAAAGAGTTTTAAAAAGCATTTAAAAGAATTTTAGGTAGTATATATTAAATATTAATTACGTTAATTGTTTAGAGAGAAAAAGCAAAAATAATGTGCTCACTCACTGGGGACACTCTCTCAGTTCCTTCAGGACTGGGAATGGGAAAAGTAGTAGTAGGTCCTGGTAGCAAGAAGGAGGTGGGGACTGCAGGACAGAGCTAACCAGGGACAGAACAGCTTCTGGAGAAGAGGAGATTTAGGTGTCTGTGTGCCATCAGTCAGTACTTACAGGGACTTCCTATTTCCCTGCATTAGAGAAACTGAGTTGCTCTAAGTAAAGACGATGGGTTACCTGTTCCCTGGCCAAATCACAGTTTAGGAAAGGCTCCATAAAGAATAATGATCCTGAAGGAGGATGGTGCATTTTAAATGTTTGTGAAATAATACTCCAAAATGCCTTGAAATATGGATATTGAGTCTGTCATTCTGGATTAAGATTGATGCAAGGTCATTTGTGGAACAATTTTAGGTTACTCCAATTTTAATAAGTAACCTCTGAACTTTCTCTGCCAGGCTATTCACATGGATCAGAAGTATTTAACTCTTTGGACCTGAAAACTTTTTAATTTTATTGCTGTTACAGCAATTCCCTTTTCACTGATCAGCCTGCCAAAAGGAACTGCAGCAGGAAAATCTCTACTGCTTGGAAGAGAATTAACTTGCTGATAACACTGATCTCCAAGGCATCCAATTGAGAAATGGATGTTGAATGGAGTTCCCTGTGGTGTTCTGTTCAATGTGCCTTCCTATGGTCCACAGAGTGGCTGCCATTGAACTGGAGAGCACATGAGCTGGTTTACATCCAGGTGACT
Source organism: Calyptomena viridis (assembly GCA_013390005.1). Classification (NCBI taxonomy): domain Eukaryota; kingdom Metazoa; phylum Chordata; class Aves; order Passeriformes; family Eurylaimidae; genus Calyptomena; species Calyptomena viridis. The sequence goes on along the minus strand of WEIV01008642.1, from coordinate 26,180 downwards.
GGATTGTCTTGAAATGAGCAGTTGAGGTCTCTAAATTTCAATCCAAAATACCACGTAAATGCACCAGCATCAACCAGCAAATTGTTTGGAGGACAAACTGACCTGTATGTCAGGTCTGTGTATTATACCAAGCAGAATCCTCAGACTTTAGCAAAATAATTTCTTTTTCAGAAATTAAGCCAGTATCTTTAGTATTTAAATAATTACAGCCAGGTATTCCAGGCTATAACACAAGGGAAGTTCTTTACCTGTGTCCTCTAGCCCTCCAGCAGCTGCTCAGGACCACCAGAGGCACATCAACCCCTTGTAAGCCTAGATCCCTCTTAAGCTTGATTGGGATTTTCCTTACATGACATAAACTGTGAACTCCAGTTGATTGCTACCAGTCTTGTTCCTAGGGCTCCCTTTCCTCTTATCTACTTATTCATGCAGGTAAAATAAATGGTTGTCTTCTTCCTCTACATAGAGAAGAGCAAACCCCTACCCAGTTTGTCTACCTCAGTGCTCCTGCTGGTATGAGCCATGAGCAAACAGCTTGGGCTTAACAGGATCTAGGTCACAAAGTTCTTCTGGCTTACAAGTAAAATTAATTCAACAAGCTACTCAGCAAGCCACAAGGTGTACTTGTCATAGAAGTGCAAGGTATCTGAAGTTAATAACCAGTGTTGTATTAGTGAGTAGTTCAGAAACATCTATGGCTGCAGTGTCACAGATGAAAATTTAAAGGATAAAATTTTTGTGTCTCTGAAAGAGGGGGAGGGAGAAGTGTTTAGGGTGTTTTTTGTGTTTTGGGTTTGGTTTGGGGATTTTTACCCTCTTTTTACCACCAACTTTATTCTTACTTTTGCAGACTTCTGTCTTGTTTTTAGTGGTTGTAAAGTCTTTTTATCTGTCTGGTTTTGTGTATGTGTCTTTCTCCTTCTCTTCCTGTAAATACTGGCAGTCTTTCCTTGGCCTGGCTGTAGAATACTCACATTAACTCTAATGATTGAGAAAAGAATTAAGCAGTATCACTGCTCATAGAGACAGTTTTCAAATACTCAAAAAGAGAAAACTTGTGTCAGTTTATAGCTGTTGCTCTGAAGGTGAACTTGCAAAGTTTTAAGAAGAAATTTATAAGCATACATTTTATTATATTTGAGATAAATAACATCTAACACAGCTCTGTTCCTAAAACAAGGCAGTAACTGGCTAAATGTTGTGGTTTCCTAAGTGATATGCATTGTTCCTACATACAAATTGTAAAAAAGTAACTTGCTGATGGGGACTTTGTTTGATAAGCATAAATTTGAATGGCTTATTGCTGGCTTATGAAAGGCCAACATTTTGAGAAAGTTCCTGCTGTTAAACTTTTGGGGTACAGTAGTACAGGCATAATGATGCAGTGTCAAGATTAGTATCTAGAAAATGAGAACTGATGATTCTGCACAGGAATGCCCTTTTGGTCTGTCACAAAGTATTGCTAATAGTGCTGGCAGAAGGATGTTTCTATGCACCTGTTCAGTCATTTAGAGCTTTTCTTTTTTTTTTTTTTTTTTTTAGAGGTTTTCTGTCATCAATACAATGTGAAATGTTCATGACATCCAGTAGTTACTAAGGTCCGAAACTATGGGCATAGTGAACTCTCTTCAATCCTAGCACTTCTCTCTCCAAGGGGTTAACCTCCAAAAAGATGGAAGGGGAAAAAATGCTTAAGAAAAACTCAGTATTGTTTAATATTAAATTAATTTTAGGGTATATGAAGATACTCATGTAGTTGCTATGTTTTGCTATTTTTCTTTCTCTTCTGCTTGAATTTAGCTATCACACCAACCAAGCCACATAAGGCTTTTGTTATTAAGCAGACATGTTAAGCAGACTACAGCAAGCAAAGTTTTCTTCTCATTTAATTTTTCTGTATCTATGTAGAGACCATTAGAAAATCTTGCTATAGTTTTCAGCCCTACAGTGATTTAATAAAGTTACACTAAGGAAGAAAAAGGTGTCCCTAATATGCAAAATAGAGAGAGAGATGTGATTAAAGGAAGGATCTTATTTGGACTGGAACGATAGCTAGAATGCATGATTATTCTGCAAGGAGGGTACAATTTATTTACCTGTGAGTAAATGTTATTTTGTGAGAAGTGTGCCCAGGGGAAAGAAGAAGAAGAAGAATCTCCAGTTGATTCTGTCTTGTAGTGCATGTGCTCTGAGGATGCAGTACTTGATTTAACAGCATCTGCAGGCATAAACTGAAGCTTTTACAGTTAATTCTTAAGCTGTAGAGCAGATGGGGGGACTTGACATTCAATTTAATGCCTGCTTATGCACCTTTTACTGTAAACACTAGACTTTTTCTTTACAATGTTAGTTTAATTAACGAATTAACTGGATTGTGTATGTTATTTACTCATTAAGATTTCAGCAGTACCTCTACTGATCACTATTTTTGTGGACATTGGCAATAATCTTGCTGTGCTGAAGGGAAAAAGATGTAATCAGAGGAGTCAATTTTATAAGCACAATACATGTCCATTCATAGATCTGTTTCCTTAGCTTGAGTGGTTTTTTAGTCAGTTTAAGAGCATACAAAACATTAGAAATTCTATTTCTTTAGTTTTCTGAACTATAGTCTGCTTATGGCTTTTTCAAATAAAAATATGTATTATGTAATGATAATCTTGATTATTTCTCTCTTTCTTTTGAACCAGCCTCTTATTCCTAGAAGTCCTACAAGCAGTGTTGCTACACCATCCAGTACTATCAGCACACCTACAAAAAGAGACAGCTCTGCCCTTCAGGATCTCTACATACCCCCTCCTCCGACAGAACCTTATGTTCCAAGGTAAAAAAGATCATTTTGAGGTACAATTCGATGTAAAAAATATTTTTGAAGTAACTGACCATTTTGTTCCTACCCATTTACCAGCCTGCCCTGCAGAATAGACTGATAATACTGTATTTTGCAGGTGAACTGATTAGTAAGGGTAGATACGCTGAATCAGACCCACAGTGTTTTGAATCAGTGCCTTGTCTGCAAAACAGACAGTAGCCTTTGGATAAGAAGGTTTGGTACCCTATTTTCTCAAATATGGGGTAATCAATTGACTGTAACAATCTCATCCTCTTTCAGAAGAGCAAAAGTTACCTGTAATCAATAGTCTGTGACTAGGAAGGGAGTTCATGTCTGTCCCCTTGCCTAATAACTGTGATGCAACAAGGGAGGCTGTGTTAAAAGCAAGAAAAATTCAGCTTCAACAGCAGTAATTACTAGTCCTGCCATAGTGCTTTCTCTTTTAGATATATTTGATTAGATAGTATTACAGCAAATTTCAGGATTGCATTTTAGTGTGGCCAGTCTGACAGATTGTGCAGTGACTGTGTTGTCCCCTGTAAATATTCCTGCTGCTCTGACCTACCACCTGGAACAGGCATTTTCATTTCTCCCAGGCCTCTGGACTTTCTGAGCCAGAAAAGCAGCAGATTTTCCTTTCTGATTCGTCAGCCTACCTTTATACAACCTCAAATGATTCAGTATAATTCCACAATGTACACAGATGTTGCTTTCCTAAAATTCTGAGAGAATTATAGCCTACCAATAACACAGAAGTAACTAACCAGAGATCAAGGAATGTATTTAAGAGGAATCAGAATTTTTAAAGCTTCCATGTTCTTATACAGAGGCCATTGTACATCCAGTCAATGTATTTTTAAATTACTTCTTGCTTTTCTTTTAGTGCATTAGTTTAGTCTCTTAGTTCTTGAGAAGTTTGTAAGGGCAGCATGCCCTTTCTTGTACCTGAGTTTCCTGTAGCTGAGTTTTTCTTAGACTTTCTTATCAGTAACACTTTTAGACAATTAATGTATGACCTGATACTGACAAGACTTTCCAGGGAGTTATACAAAAGCGAGGCATAAGGTAAATTAAATTGCCTAGTGCGGAGCAGAAGTTGTGATTCTATGATAAATTCTTACTCTTCAGAGATATGAAAAACCTTTCAGGACAAAAGAGTGACTTTGCACTTCCTGATGATGTCACAAGCCTTCCGTGAAGTCTTAAGCTGTTTCCCCTCTTCCTTCCTCGTCTGTACCTGGCTTTATTTCTATTTCTTGAAGGAAAAAAAAAACCCAACATATTATTTCAAATGTGACATGTATAACACAGTTCACAGAAACTGAATGTATATTTTATCTCCCCAATAATAGTATTTTGTTATGCTTATGTAAATATTTTAAAGACATGGTTTTCAGAAAATCGACAGTAAAGAACTAAATATTTAATTCTAATTCATTAACATAAAAAAACTGGGGGGAAAAACCCCCAAAGATAGTCTTAGGTTTGTTTCTTCTTGAATGCAGTAGTTATATGGTGAAGACCTGTTGCTCCTGGAACTATACCATCTAAAAAAGAAGTAGAGCCTTTGTAGTGCTTCTGATTATGTTTGCCATCACAAAAATACTTTTATTTGATAAGAAATGAATCCTCTTTTTTGAAATATTTTTAGTGCTCATTCACTACTGATCAGTTTTTGAGTTCCACTCTAGAAATTGAGATCTTCAAAATTCATTTTGATTATTTATTAATAATTATTAATCTCTTAAATCGTGATGATAATGCAGTAGCTGGGACCAAATTGATTAAATCTTATAGTGCATATTAGTACAAGCTGTAATCTTAGGGAGGGATTAAGCTTTGTACATTTGAATTTTTTTTATCAGCTTATCCTAATGGACTATACTTCCTTTCACCTGTCACATAGTGTACTGTTTTTCTGCATAATTTGTTTTTGCATTTCATCGGGGTTTTTTGTCCGTGATTAACTGTGTTAAAGCATGCCTTTATTTCAGGTATTATCAAACTGTTCAGCATGTGCTTCTCAGTTTGTTGTTGCCATTCAAAAGGAAAAAACAAACAAACAAGCCCATCTTTAGTTACCGGAATAGAATAAAAGACATTGTATTTTGGTACAAACCTGAAGCCATGCCACCTTTGTGACAATGCCCACAGACAGTACAGCTGTTGACATAACCGGAAATGGATGGCATGACAAAAAGGGACCAACACTTTGTGTGCTGGTTGCTTAGAAGTGCTCGTTAAAAGTCAGTGCCTGCTCAAAGTTGTCAAATGCCTTTGGGGGTGAGTCCTCATCTCCAGAGGGTTGTGACAAAGGGTGTTTGCCTGGTGGCTCTGCACTTAACTCCATGCTCACAGTAAAGATCCCTCCAGCTCGGGCTGCCGTGCCTGCCCCATGCCAGCCCCTGGTGAGTGTTGCAGCATGAAGTAGCATCTGGCTGCTTTATGTCAGTCTCCACCGTGTTACCTGCTGGGGTTCCTCAGCACAATCACCACAGAAAGTCTTTCTGTGATCACAGGTGAGCCCACAGCCCTGCTGGGGCTGCACCAGCCCCCCCTTGCTAAGACAACACCCTCCCTGCTCTGGGAATGCAGCCTGCCAAAGCTGATGTAGTGATCAGTGGGAGCCTGTGGTGCTGCGCTGCCACAGCCAAGGCAGGATGGCTTTTTCTTATCCTCCATGGCTGCCTGGATCCCATGGGGAGGCTTTGCTTTGTCCTCACATGGAGTCTCAAGGTGCCAAGGGAAGTGTGGGTCAGCACGCTGGCCAGCTTGGACCTCACATGGGAGTTCAGAGGCACAGAAGGACTCCAATAAGGGCATATGGCCCCAGCTTCTCTCTTGGCTGCCTCCCACACATTTAGCTGCCCAGAAATAACTGTCTGATTAGGTATTTTGCAGCCATCTCCAGGCACAGTTCTACCAGGAGGTTTACTAGATGAGCCCTGGCTCACCTAGTGCAAGAGAGGATTCCTAACCCAGCACAGCTTGCTCTCTGATGCCTTTGAGTAGTTTGCATTTTCAGAGAGTGGGGCAGGGGTGCAGGAAATCATAAATTATTATCTTGGGGATCTGACAAACTGCAAGGCGAGCACTGTCCTGGAATAGCAGCTTATGAGCAGGTGCTACACACCATATTTGATACTGCATAGATGTACCTGTACAACTTCTAGACCTGAATAGATTGTGCAAGACTATGTCAGATGTGTGTACATCATCTGTGCCTGGTTCTTCTTGATCTGGGGTTAATTTATAAGGAACCAGATTGAGTTTGTCAATTCTTACCATACAGCCATGTCTTAAAACTGTATGGTGTATTTTAAAATGCAAATATAAAAAAGTAAAGTAAATATTATTTCTTTGCCCTAAATCAAAATGCTACCTAAAATGCTAGGTAGATTCCAAAAATAACAAGAAAAAAAAAGGAGTAGCTGCACATCAATTTTATTTCTATAATTCTTTTCAAAATAAACCAATGAGATGGATGGATAAGTCTGTAAAAGAATTGAATAAGCAGAGATCTGTGAGGTAACTGGCATATACATGCATACATATACATTTATGATGTGTGATCCTGATGTGGGTGAATGTCATCTGTTTTGGTGCATGAAATACTGACATAGGCCCATGTTTATTGAAATATTCACAGTTTTAAAAAACCAATGTCTTATCTCAATATATTAAACCCCTCTTTTTTTAATTAAAGGGATGAAAAGGGAAATCTCCCCTGTGACGATGTGGGCAGACATATAGTGGGCAAACCAGTTCATACGGGATCCGAATCTCCAAACTCATTTCTTGACCAGGAGTATCGGAAACGCTTTAATGTGGTTGAAGAAGATGCAGTTTTATACTGCTATGAATATGAAAAAGGAAGGACAAGTGGTCCTGGAAGGAGAGAGAGCACACCGACATATGGTATGGTGTTGATCTAATAAAGATAATCACCTTTTGTTGATTCTAGGATTTTCGTGCATCTGCTTTTGTTTTTAACCATGAAAATATTGCTGGTGGCCACTGCTTTTGCTAAGAATTCTATACTTCTTTAGTCCAATTTCAACCTAAGAACTTATTCCAATAAAGGGAAAAAAAACCCAACAAAACTTACTATGATAGGGAGGGCAAGTCCAGTTTTATATTGATAGTTTTTCTGAATCTAAGTTCTATGATTTTGTTATCAGCTTAGTTTTTCAGACTGTTTCAATATCATTTTATCAAGAAAAGCAACTACCAGAACCCTGTATTTTTTTTACTAAAAATATAGGATGGAATTGTTTTTTCAGTATAAGTTTAGAAATTCAGCATTGGAAAAATTTTCCCAGGTATGATAATGATCACAACCACTTCAGATTTACCAAAAGATGACATACTGTTTTCATATTGCATTGCTCTCTAAAACTTTAATTTTTCTTTGGTCTCAGAATTGAGGTATGACAGATGACAGTGTGGGGGTTTTTTGGTAATACTGTATTAACCTCCTGTAACTTCCTATATGGGAAGTGAGTACTTTTTGCATATAGCAGTGCCTCTTTATTTGAGATTATAGGTTGGTTAAGAAAGAATTTTGCATGTAAACAGGCACATGTATTCATGCTACATCCACGTTTTGAATTTTGGTTTATTTAGGATGAGAATTTAGAAACAATTTCTGGTGCGAGTTTTGATGCTCAAACCATTTACTGCAGGTTATTTTCCCTTTGAACCTGTTGGAACTCTTCCTTTAGCTAGTATGGTAACTTCTTTCACCTTTGGACTGGCAGAATTGCTTTTCTGTTGCCAAGTATAAAATTGTGCAGAAATAGTGTTGTTAGGCTACAGAAGGAAATGAAGAGGAAATCTCATGTTTAAAAAAGAAGTATTTTGACTGCTATGGTATTAGCTGAGCACATGCTTGAATATTTTTTCACACTACTTGCTATGTTACTTCAGTTTTTAAACTGAGCATAAGATGTATGTTGGAGTTGTTATAGTAATCTTATCATCATATCCCTTTGTGAAGAAAATAGAGATAATTTATGAGGAAGCACAGATTTAGTACATCATGGAGCCAAGCTCCAAAATCACCTGGGAACCTTGATAGAAATCAAACTTGAGCTGTGTATAATATCCTCAGGACCTGGAGCAATGTGCTCACACAACATTGAAGGTTGCATTTTCATAAAATGCACCCTTTCTACACAACTAGAGGATCCTGCTGCAAAATCTTCAGTATCCTTTTGTTTTTAAAGTGTTTTCAGGTGTTTTCTAACAATGCCCATTATGTGCAAAATAACTGCTAAGTTTTCAAGATGAATGTATCAATTTTATTACTCCAGTATTTCAGATAATACTATTGGTGGATACTGTCAGTTTCATTAACAGAGATGTACTCTCTCTTCCAGACATTAAATCTTAATACTTGTGGTTGAGAGTGAAAAAGAACACATTTCTTCTTCAAGGACTGTTAAATCCATTATTTTGTTATAGGATGGCTTTTTTAGCCTTTTTTTCTGTTAGCAGAGAGGGTTATAAAGACATGGACCAAAGACTGCACTGAAAATCAGTCATTATTTAATACATTTGTTATACAGCCTTTCACATTTGATCTCACTTCTTTTTTAATGAGTTCACACCATTGAGCCCACTTTCATTTAAGTGTATTTTCTAAAAATATTCTAAAAACATTTCAGCATTAAGTTCTGAAGTTTCCCACATGGCATTTGTTCACATAAGGTTTGTGGCTAGGATGACCTTAGGATTTCACAGAAATCTTGAAAATGACAATAACACTCTTCTAGCTTATGGTGATCCATTAAAGAAGGTCAAAAAGAGCTCCAAGGCCTAGACAAATAATTGTCTTCAACATGTACTAATCATTAATTATGTGATGGTGTCAAGTTTTTCTCAAAAAAATTCTCAGCTCTCCTTCATGAGAGGTTAATAGGGCTCTCCGTAGTTTCTTTTTTGGAATGTTTTGACATTTTTTGACAATGTTAACAGAGAGATTTCTCTTTCATGCTCTTACTGGCTTCCAGCTGCTGTATAGTTGCTGTTAATTGGCCTTGGAAAGCTTCTGTTCACTTCCTAAGGAAGAAATTTTCCTGCATGTAGTCAGCAGAGAAAAGAGATACAGGAAATCCATGGAGGTTGAAAAGAAGGTGATTAGGAGAAGGTAACAGGCAAATAAAACTTGACTTTGAGGAAAGAAACAAATTTATCATTGCAGTTTTAATGCCAGATACAAAATTAGGTACTTTGAACAGCTAAAGGTTTTGTAGAAAATTTGTTATTTTTTATAACAATCAGACTCTACATAATTTTGTAGCTTTTGTAGTTTATTATGGATGCAGTTCCTATCAATAAGATACTGTGGGTTCAGCCTCACAAAGAAAAGGAAGTTTTATTTCTAGAAAAAGAAACTGTTGAAAGCTACTTCTGATCAAGTAAACATGAACTGAATAAATCCCCACTCAGGAAATGACTTGGTAACTGTGTGTGATAAATCTCACCAGCTTCAATCAGATTTAAATATGTGTCCATAAATAGTAAACTGAATGATAAATAAAAAGTTTAAAATATACTTTCTTTTTCTGAGCAGTGCTGTATTTGTGACCTGATCCTGTGGTCTGTACAGAACACACAGCTTCTTTGTCATTTTTTTAAAAAAAGACAAAAACTTTTCCCATTATGCTGCCTTCATGTTATTGATGTATTTTCCATGGACACAGTACTTCTGCAGGGAAATAGACATGTTTGAATATTTGTTTTCATTATAAACATGGCTTTTTTTTTTCAATGTATCATGGATTTAACCTCAAAAATGTGGAATAAACCTTTATGTAGGGTTTCTCTGCTAAAACAATTTACAAGACTTTTGAAGTTTTTACATTTAGCTTTGCTACTTTTAAAATCGAATTTCTTACCCACTTTTTGGTTTTGTGACTGGTAGATTGATTTAAGGAAGAGCGAAGACTGACCTTCTTGGCAAAACATTTTGTTTTCAGTCTGCCAGATATTGTGCCATATGCTACTCTGTTTTGTTTCAATATACTATTTAACTTGCTAAAGAATTGAGACTATGCTAAGTAACTCACTAAGTTCCATAGCACACTTGCACTGATTTCCAACTATATTTATGCAATCCTTAAGCAGAAATCGTAGTTTACATCATTGTTTTAAATCAATTTGGCAGCTTTCAATCAAAATTTAAAAGATAGGGTAGTCTTCAGATTTTCTGTCCTTTGCTGTCTGAAGCCAATTTGAATTTACGAATAATAATGTACTTTGCTTTCTGTGGATGAAGTGCTGCAAACAAAATTGCATGTAGAGGTTTTCTGCTTCCTTTCTTACTCAGTCTCTGATGGATCTTTTAAGCCCACCAGCAAATATGCTGTTTGTGAAGGTACTTTAGTGACATGCACACATTTCTGTTACCACCAATTCACATAGTCTTTAAAACAGTTCTCCCACGTGTGTTTTAGGGGCTTCCAGAATAGTAAATAGACATTGTTCAGTGAAAACTAAAGTAATTTGAATGTGTTAGTCAGTGTCAGACATCACTCCAATGAAGATTTTGTAGGGCACTGGATTTATTTTCTAAACTTAAAAAAAAATCCATCAAATACGTATCTGTTCTTCTCTGTTAAAGAAAACGGAACTCCTATTTTAACCTCTTGCTCAGAGGCAATGCTGGATCCTCTTTCATAAGTGACCCTGCAGAATAGCAGCTTAGCATGTAATTTGTTCTTTCTTCTAAAGAATGTTAGTTTAATGCTGCCTTATGGAGCATGATCTCAATTTTTTCCTCTCTTTCCAGGGAAGCTAAGGCCTATTTCTATGCCAGTAGAATATAACTGGGTGGGAGATTATGAAGATCCCAATAAAATAAAAAGAGATACTAGGAGAGGTAAGTGATCCAAACACATATATTGTACAAGACATTATGGATTTTTGTCTTGCTTTAAGCTAAATATTTTAACCTCCTTTTGCTGCTTGCTTAGCTATATATTTTTGTGAACCTGTGTTGGGGTTTTCTTTGTTACGTATGTTTAATATTTTGCAGTGTCTATTTTAGGATGGAGGAAGTTGTTTAGCCAGGCAAAAGAGAGTCATGACTACAAAGCCATGCAGTTTGTCTTAGCTTCATGTTGCCATTTCATTGATTCACCTATATTATCCCATCCATTTTGAAACTGGCCTTAATTTTATAATACTGGAGTACAAACGTATGTTTATTACTGATAAGTATTTTTTATGCTTAAATGAGAATTATATATCACATTTCTCTGCCTTTGTTTGTTCTTTTTGGATGGAAAATATTCTAGAGCAGCATGGAATTCACGTCGAAATCACAGAGAATAAGTTCTTCAGAATTTTGGTTTGTGAGGCTTGGATACATAACACTACATACAAAATTATGACCTCTGAGATGGCTACTAGCACCCAGGAACAAGATGTTACAGTAATGATAGATCTTTCTGTAAAAATATTAACTAAATGTTCAGTAGAGGTCAAAAAATGAAACACTTAAGAATTACTAGGAAAAGAACACAAGACAAATTTACAAGTATTCTTATGCTGCTGCATCAGTTGTTGCTCATGGGGTGTGTGTGCAGTTCCAGTCTCTTAATCTCTTAAGAAAAATACAGTTAAATTGAAGAAGGTTTAGGAGACAACAGAAATTAATCAGTTGCCTGAGATGACTTCCAAACTGGGGTCATCTGGACTTCCAAGCTTGCCATCATCAGTTTGGGAAATTTAGACAGGACATAATAAAGGTTTATAAAATCTTGTGTGGAATGAAGTAAGGAAATAGAGTGGTCACTGTTTAATATGAAACAAGACCCAAGAGATCAAATGTCTTTGTCAAATGCTGGTTAAAAAGAAAATGAGCTGGTTTCTCCTGCAGTTTGGGTTCAGTCTAAGGCATCTCTTGCCACAGGAGGTTGTGCATACTAGGAGTTCACATTAATGCAAGGGAAGAGCAGACAATTTTGTGAAAGGGAAATCTGCTGAGGTTTTTAAATTCACAAACATTGCTTCTGGGTCAGGATGTCTCTCAGCTGCAAACTGGTAGATGCTGGAAGAGTATTCAGGGAAAGTATGTAAGATATGGTGAATGATCTCCAATGAATGTCCAAAGCAAATTACTTTTAAATGTATGACACCACTGACATTTGTATTCATTAGGACTCCTGCTAAAAAATAGCAAAAAAAAAAAATTATCATAAGTCTATCATTGCTCACTCTTTTAATTTAAAACTTAAAGACAAAATTTATTGGTGTGGAGCTTCTATGTATTCTGTTCCCTTTATTGTCAAATATACCAGACAACTGTAAGATTCACAAATTTTCCCTACTAAACATTTGATTTCTTATCTTATCTGAACCAAAGAAGCAAATGGGTTTTGTTAATGAAATAGTCTTGAAGAGTTAAAATTGACAGTAGATCTTAGGAACAATATTGCATCACTTTGAAGCAGTATTAACATGCATGCAACAGTTCACAATGATCTTTTGCATTATTTTTCTTTCGACAGAAAATTCATTACTTCGTTATATGAGCAATGAGAAAATAGGTCAAGAAGACTACATGTTTCAAAGGAATAGCAAAAAGGATACTGGGAAAAAGTCCAAAAAGAAGGGAGACAAGAGTAGTAGCCCAAGTCATTACTCACTGTTGCCTAGTTTACAAATGGACTCATTGAGACAAGAAGTCATGGGCACACCTGGACCAGAAACTGCTTTGTACCACGTGAGTAAAAGTAACATTAGCAAAAGCCATTGCTCTGTGCTTGTGATGAGAGACTGTGTTGGTTTTATAGTGGTGTTGAAACCTTTTTTTGACTTTTTTGCTGTTGTACCGATTCCTATTCTTCAGACAATAACTAGATTTCAAAGAGTTATTTTAGAATTCTTTTGCTGTTCTATTTTGCTGTTAAAATGTGGAGTGGGCACCAGTGTTTTATCTCCTTTATCTACAAGATATCACATTTAAAATGCGTTGTGGTATCTCTGCCTTGACTTGCTCGTTACTGATGGAAAGGGAAGGAGCAGCAGTTTGCAGACTGACTAGAATCCTTTCCAGCATCTTTGTCACTGCAACTTGTGGGAGGCGTTTGTTTTAACTTGAGGTAAGGGGAGTCCTTATGCATGTTACTGTTTTTAACAAACAGCCCTCAATAATGAAAGTATAAATTTAAAGGGAGGGATTCTTATAAATAAGATGTAAAAGGAAAATTGCAGTAACTTGCTAGTTTTTAAATGTGTCAAAAAAAAGGAATTAGAATATCACAATATATTTTAGATATTATAACACATTCACCCCATAAATATTTACATTTTTACTCAGTAAAAATGTCAATGTAGAGGAATATATACACAGTAACTGTACAGCAAAACAATAGAAATAATTGAAACTATCTTCATGTGTTGACAAAGAATATATAATTCAGATTCCCAGTGTCAAAAGGAAATGGCAATCTGGGTTTGTCAGGAAGTCTGGAAAGTGGAAAACTAGCAGGTGGAGCTTCTCAGAACTTTCAGAGACAAAAATCTTGGCTTCATGTTGTAAAACATCACTGCTGATTCTTGCACTATAATAGCTGTAGATTAATTGAAACTAGTGGAGCCTCTACATCCCTTTATACCATCTGAATGCTTGGCCCACTGGCTTCTAAAACTTAGTATGCTGCAGTATATAGGTAAGTCAGAGATGTCGGAGAATATGTCATTTTAAGATTCAAAGTAAGCACTTGTAGTGCACTTAAATTAAATCAGGTCCCCAGACTCAAGAATTTTTTTTTTTTCTCTTTTGTAGTATCTTAGGTAGGACAATAGACTTTTTTCCCACATGTTCTTATTTTGAACTTTAGTTTTATGCTCCTTTTGTAAGTAGAAAAGCTGGTAGTGGGGAGATTTCCATTTGCAAAGATAGATGGATATGTAGTTTCTCTAAAGCTGAGGAGATTGCAAGTGTCCGGAAATTGTCCTCCTTGTAATGTCTGCAGTCTTTCCTAAAAGGAATCTAATCAGTGCAAGAGCCATTGAAATCAAATATTTACAGAACAAAATGGAAAAATTATTTGTGTAAGAGTGGACTTTCCACTTTGTCAAGAACAATGTAGTCAATTTGAAACACTTTTTGTATGTTGAGAGAATCTTCATCTCTCAGTAACATTTCTTTCTTAGTATATGTTAAATTCTTGACCCTATGAAGTGAGAAAATCTTTTTTTTTTAAGGTGCCACCTTTGTTTTTCCTTTTGTTACCTCTATTATCTATTATGTCTAGTTTCCAAATTATGCACAAAAATAAATGATTTACACAGGAACTGGAAGATTCTTCAAAGTGCTGGTGGAAGTTAATGAGCAACAGAACTTAGAATTGACAAGGCAGCATTTTTCATTTACTTTGGATATCCGTCCACAGAACACTTAACACCACAAATTCCACCAGTGACTGCTAATTCTTCTTATGCATCATTACCATTAAAAGATGTCTCTTTATAATGCCATTAAGTCTTCAGCATCTATTTGAAAGTTTAACAGGAGTTTATTTGTTTATAAAAATAAATAAAGATTATTTGGCCTTTGGAATACAAATCAGTATTGATCTGTTAACTGCCTTTGAAGCAAAATCCGTGAAGTAAACAGAAGGAGGAAACTCGAGCCATTGATTTGTCCCAGGGGAAATGGGAAGAAGCCCTTCACAAAGCATTTACAGCCCTCTGCAGCTGAATATTGCTGATGCTATCACTGGAAGCTGGCTGCTATCATGCAGTACAATGCAGTTTCCTTTTTGTGGTGATGGCATCCAGCATTCTGGCTTATGAAACCCTAATCTAGCTTGCACATGGGGATATATGTCTTTGCCACATAGCAGAGCCAAAGGTTTTTTAATAAATTGGACAGAACTTTTTAAAAATCTTAAATAAACAGTGCTGTGAGCAGATAAAGGATGGGGAAGTACAGATAAAACACAAGGAACTTGTATCTCTTTGCAGTACAATTTCATTAAACTATAGATAACAAATCAGACAATGAAAACATAGATTATGCTCAACTTTCAAAGTGCATCTTAGAGATCACTAAAAAGTGGCTGCCCTATTATGAAGTATTTTTTTACAGATATCATCTACCTAGTTTTCACAAAGACTTTGGGTTTTTTGTATAATGGAAGCCTCTGGATGCACATGAGTTCAGTGCAGAGGAATGGTGGTAAGTCCAAAAACTGCTCCAATGGTTGTGAAAGAGGCAGAGCTTTTTGTTGGGTCTTGTTTGGATTTTTTTAAGAAGTTGATGTTCTAGCATGATAAAAACATCAGAGGAAGAGAGAATACTGACTCTCTGTGCTGTATACAACAAAACAGTGGATTTTCCCAGAGTAAAGAGCAGTTTCTATCAGGTGGCTGTAGTTGAACTTGTAGCTATAGTGCCTCAGTTATTTGTATAAGGTCCCAAGGCTGGAGAACACTCCACCAGTCTTGTTAAGTAACTCCAATCCCTGATTGCTCTTGTTGTTAAAAGTATTCACCTGTTAACATGTGTTTACCTGGCTTCTATGTCTAACCTTAGTTATATCCTCTGGATTTATAGGTGTTTTCTTACCAAATTTTATCTCTCAATATAGTAATTTGCAGGTTACAATCAAGTAATTTTTTAGCTTTCTCTTATAAGAAATAGAATGAGCATCTTGAAGTTTTGATCAGAGATTGTGTTTTCATTTCGTCATTCTCGTAATTCTTTCAAATCCTCATATTTAATCCTAAAGTATCCTAAGCATCCTTCCTAAAGTATGTGTGCCAGAACAGGATATAAATTTCCAGGAGCTGTATAGAAAGATAATATAACCTTTCTATTCCTGTTCACTACCTCTCTATTAAAATATTTAAAGGACTGTTTACTTATTTTCAGCATAGCTTTGAAGTGGGAATATGTTTGTTACTTGCTTTTAATTTTATTTTTTTCTGTAATGACACTTTTTCAAATCACTTACTTTCAAAACTGGTATTCCCAATCTAATAATTTATATATTGCATTCTTTGTTCTTAAATATAACATTGTGTATGGTTGGTCATGTTGAAACATATGACTTCTTGGGTATGCTTGATGAATGACCTATGTCTCTGAAGCAACCCTGAATATGAAATACCTGAGAGTAAGTGCTCTGGACCCTCAAATTGGGTCAAACTGTGATTCCTAAGTCCTTAACATGGAGTATTGAAGCTCCAGGAATATGGAGTCTGTTGTGCAATGGAATTACCAAAACTATTGTTCTGAAATTATTTTTTTAACATGCATATTCTGTGAAATAAAAAACATGCACATTTAATTTCTTCTTTTTTGTTTTTTTTTCCTGCTATTTTCTTTTCCCTTTTTTTCTGAATTCCCTGGAATAGAAGCCATGCTGTGCACTCAGGTCTCATGGCATTCACTGGTCTTTGATTCTGTGTTACCTCTATTCAATGATGTTTTCGTTCTATTTCGAATCCTTTGACATAAATGTTAAATAATTTTGGACTAAAGATGCATTCCAATAGTTAATGATGAATTCCCCTTACAATTCTAGGCCTCTTTTTTGAATTTTGCAGCCATTGACATGAGCAGGTTGAATACCTTTTTACTGTGAAGGTTTTCTGCAGAAAAGGAGCTTTTACAGTTATGCTGACTTCAACTCCTACTGCTTTTATACATTGCTCTATAGAAAAGAAAAATCTTTGGTTAAAGAAACTGCACTGCTGAATTAAATTACCACAACAGAAATGGTGTGGGTTTGTGCTGTAAACAAAGTGGATGGTGTTAAAAAATTACCATGGTAATGTACAAGTGCCTGGTTGCTGTTTATTTGCTAAAAGTTGTTCTGTGAAACACCAGCAGATTCAAATTGTTATATTCTAAAGTGATCTCAAGAATGTGACAATCTAGCATTTTTCTGACTCTCAAGATACTAAACTTACATAAAATCACTGGTTTTAACAGCTTTGTTTATGTCATTGACCTGCCATTGCAATCAAAAACTGGGTGGTCAAGGGTGCATTTCACTTACAGTCTTGAAAAGTGAACAGCATTTACTTGTGTCCACTGAGCATAACTCATGTGAGAGCTGAGACCATAGCAGAAGGAAAACTAATTTGTGTTGTGTCTGTGAAGTAAATATCTCTTGTATCCACACTTGTTATTTTTGAATCCTCACATAAAAATTCTCTTCACTGCTTTGGGGTTTTTTCCCATTCTAGAAAGTGTTTCCAGTGTTGTGTTGATTTGTAGCCAAGTTGCTGGATTTGCATTCTGTTTTTCTTCCTTGGTTCTTTGTGCTTTGGTTTTGTTGAAGGAAAGTAATGTGTTGATTTAGAAGGGACACAATGTCATGGGTCAAAAGAAGCTCCACATCAGGTTAATAATAATCTGCTCCTAACTGGATCAATAGGACTTTCCCTTAGACTAGAAACAGCATTGCTGTGTGAAGAAAAGGTTACAGCCTGTTGTACATAGTAGTAAGCAAGATTACTTTTCCTTGCATAACTCACTATTATATACAATGGGCTGCAACCTATGCCAACAAACTTGTATTATTGGCCTTGTTTCTTCTCTCTTCCTGCCTGCTATTATCCCTTTGCTTTTTCCAATGTGTGCTTACTTATTCATGTGTATTTAGCAATACATAATAACTTGCTTGTCATAGGAAAATGACAGAAAAATAGCAGCTTGGACTATTGCTGTAATAACTATTTTAAATTTTAACTATTTTAAATTGTTGAAATAATTACAGGAGTTTTCTTGGCCATTTTAATTGCATTTGAAAATAAGGCAAGTTTAGTAGGAAGATGTACCATTTAAAGTTCATACATCTGAAACAGGTGGTTCAGTAATGGGTGGAGGAGATTGGGATTTTGCTGATCTACACATGTGGATAGGTACCCGTGCACCATCTTTAATGTCCCAGTTTTACTGTTAATGAGGGAGAAATAAAACAAAAGCTATCAGTTGGAGGTTTTGTGCTGCAAATTGAAATAAGTTGGTGCACCTTTGGCAAACTTACTATTTTCCTCTTTAGCAATTTGTAACTATCTGTGTAGTTGAAGTGCAGCCTGGTGACAACTCACATAATTCATGGCAGCACTTGCTGCAGTGAGCACCTGCAGACAGCCAAGCACTCTCTTCTACTCTGCCAGTGAGGACACTGAGGCAAAACCAAAAAAAGGACAGAGTTTCAGTTGTCCCTCTCTGCCAGTCCTCCTGAGGCTGCTGCACTGGGTCAGCTCGGGGGTTTCCTCACCAGAGCTGGTGAGGCTGCATCAGTTGGTCACAAGAGTGATCTTGTTGAGAATACTGTAAAGTGAAGAAGAATTTGTTAATGGTCCTACTGCAAAATTCAGTTTTTAGCTAATAAAATAAATTGGAAAGGAGACAGCAACTTTTAGGTAAAGTAACTTCTACTTAAATGATTTCTCGCCTACAAATCTCTCCAGAAAAATACAGGAAAATGCTTTTAAAAGCATGTAAATGTATGGATTTAGATGTTGTTCATGTAGAGAAGAATTTACCACAAACTCATGATTTTGAGAATGTTAAAGTCTCAAAAATAAATTATCTTGAAAACCTTAAAGTCTAGCTCTACTTATGTGTTTAATTTTCCCTTCTCCTGTTCATCTCTGCAGAAAAGCTGAAAGGAAGTAAAAAGTGGAAGTACTTAAACATAAACTACGTAATTGTTAAAGTAGAATTCTTGAATCAAATACACATGTATTTATAATTCCTTTTAATTGTAGTATTAAGTAACTAGCATTTAAAAAAGTGCAGAACATATGTACGTTAGTTTCCTAATAAACTCATGCACAAGCTACCCATCAATTTGTTGCTGAAATCTTCGGTATAGAAATGGCATCTAAAAAGCACTGTATACTGGAAAACTATTGACCAAAAAAAACCCCCCCAAACCAAAACACACACCAACAACATAAACCCCCCACCCCACTGAAAAAACTAACAGTTTACTGTAATTGTAAACATCATAGTATTTAAAGAATTTCTACTTGGTGGGCTTTTCTTATGGATATTTATAAATAAACAAAAAAAATTGTAAAAAAATATTTAAATATCAATTGCACAGATTTTAAGTAGGTGTCTGAAAACTGGAAGGTCACTGTACCATTACAACAGATGGAGTTGGTACATCTTCTTCTTCAAAACATTTGAAGTCCAGCTATGGCAGTATTTAAATAACAAGGCTCCCTTTTTCTTTTATTCCTCTCTGTTTTCGCAATAGTCTATAGATAGAAATGTAATTATTATAGAATAAAAATTTAGCAATTAATATCGAAGTCCAGTTTAGCCTAAGTGCACAGTGAAAAATATTTGCCGTAAATATTTCCATAATTTCTATTAACATTTGAATTAGTGTTACGTTTTTGATATGGTCTTGCATTTCTATTTAAATACATGTATTGAAATAATACTGAAGCTTGCAGAGACATTGCAGACTTATATGCATCGATAATCAGCAAAGGAAATTTTAAACTCCTCCTTGAAAATGTAAGCAATATTTGATGTGAAAAAGTTATATCTGTGTTACTGTTAAAAAGCATTGGTGTTTTTACATTTCCAGCTAAGAAACTGCACTGGATTTCAAATAACTGTCCAGAAATTAAATGAACATCATGAAGAGTTTTGGAAATAATTGTGAAAAATTCTGGTCAATTTAAAACACAGTAAGAAAGGATTTTAAAAATAATTTCCCTGCTGCTTTGTTGTAAGTTAGCCCTTTACAGTCTAAATATAATTGTGCATGCTCTAACTTCCACTGTAAAGCTGGGAAAGCTCAAACCTTAACTGAAAGTAGAACATATGCTGTTGAAATTTCACAAGTGAAAAAACCTGTAGTTTTTCATGATGTCTAGACTTTCTGAAAATAGCTCTCTCAGACTGGACTCCAGGAAGGCTCTTGGGTACCTCAGTCCAGTACTCTGAACTGCTGTGGTGCCCAAGTTTCTTCTCAAGTACTTGTATATATATTTAGGTCCAGCATAGCTTGGCTAGTAAAAACTAAACACTCTGGAACTTACTGCAGCATTTATGACATTTATATCCCTTTCTTCTTTAGGCTACACTGCCCATATCTCACCTTAGTTTTTGTTGCCTTAGGGGAATGTAGGAGAGCATTTTGGCCTGTTCCACAACCTCAGCTCCTTGCTCATTTTCCCATCAGTGAGCACATAATGAGGAAATAAGACTGTGATGAAAGTTAGGTCCATGTGTGTGGAAATGGAAGGAACTCACCACACTGCAGTAGAAACAGAGCTGAAGAGACATGATATTATAGAATACTCTGATTTGGAGTTCCTTTAAAAGACTCAGAGGCAAAAGTGCTAATAACATGTTTCAAATAATGCAATACAGAGAAGAATATGCAATTTTGCTATAAAGTCATCGTGAACTTGTATTCGTTTCTCATCAGCCTTATGTGGTATAGTTCAGGTTTAGACAGCCTTTTGCTCTTATAAACATTTAGAAAGAATAACCATTAAAAACTTAAGTAAGAGGAAGAAGAATAAGAGGAAGAAACATAATGGAAATTTCTTACCTGTTGCCATCACTAGTCTAAAATACCATCATATCCCACAGCAACAATTGTCCCATTGGCCATGAGCAGTTTTGAATGCCTACACACTGGCACATGTTGAGTTTCTTTCAGTTGGATACTCGTGATTTTATGTATCTGAGTCAAAAGAGCAGCATTTCTCACACTCTCAAGTTGGAATAGTGGTTCCAGCCCTTGGCCAGATTCACTTCCAAAAGAAACCATCTAAATGAAACTTCATTTAGATACAGAACTTCACAAATGTATACAGTATTTATGTTCTTAAAATCTGTGTAGGAACTTTATCTAGGTTTTAATTGAACTGTGTGGCATATAAAACAAACAAAATGGTGAAATAGTTAACCAATAAGCAAAATATACCTTACTTGTGACAATTGGAAATGATTGGGATGGCCATAAAATTGATGTGTTTAAAGGTAATTTTAGTTATTCCTCTTGAGTTTGGTCAAAATCTGGTTCAAAATAAATCTTCTACATTTTTGAGAGAAAAGGCAAGACAGAAACAGCATATCAGTTCCTTGATATTGGAAGATGGCATTGTATTATTTTTTGGCTAGTGCAATCAACATAGGGGAATAAAGAGGCCGTCTGGGTCTAGTCCTCTCCTATTGCAGTAAACCACTTAATCCTATTCAGAGATGTATTAACCTCCACATTTAGACATGGTATGAATTGTTGCTAATGATGGGACCAATAAAAGGTGATAAAAGGTGAATGGCTAGCCAACTGCCATAATTCCAAGCAAAATGTTGGACAGAGGGGAGGAAAGATGCCAGCAAGAGAAAGATATCTAATGAATTTGCTACAGGGAAAAAAAAAGTCAAAATCCCTCATAAACCAGCAGAAAATACATAGGATAATGGGATAATTCAGGCTGGGAAGGACCTGAGGAGGTTCTGTATTCTGGTCTTTGGCTCAAAGCAAGACCAGCTTTGAGGTCAGACAAGGCTTCCCAGGGCTTTGCCCAAGTAAAAAAACCTCCAGAGACGAAGACTGCAGGAGCTCTCAGTTGACCTGCTGCATTGCTTGGCTGTCCTGGCAAAAGAGTTGGAGATGAAAAATAAAACAGATATTTTGGCAGTAACTGAGAGGATAGAAACTTGCTTGGATTTAAGGCATAGTTTCTGTTGTTTGATTGTTGCTTAGCGAAAATCATCCTGTGAATCTGCCTCAGTAATCTCACATCTGTTTTGCCAGTTTTAGGTGCTCAGTTCTTTGAACACAAGACTGAAGAGAGTAGATGTGCATATGTATCTTTTGTATTTGAGTTCTGTTTAAGAACGTATTTTGTGAAACAGTGATACAAGACTCCTTAGTCTTCTCAGGAGGGAGCGCTAAGTTCTTTTAATTATATGTAATAATATCTACATTGTTCTCAAGTTATATTATTCCTGTCATAGAGGAGAAAATACTTTCATACCTGCATTGCTTCTTTTTGAAAGAAGCAGTTAATACCATAAACTTTCTCTTATTGGGGAAGTGGTTGCCTAAATGAAATTTGAAGGTATTGAATATGGGATACGTTGCATCTATTTCTATATACTCTGTGATCTTTACTAAAATCGAGTTAATTATTGCAGCAAAGCAAAATGCTCTAGAGATGAGGTAAGATTGGTTTATGTGCCATCATGAAGCACAATTGGAGTCTTATGTGGAAAATTTTTGTTTTAAACTTTCCCTATTACCTTCTTTTGCATTGTGACCATGAGGGGGGAAAAATGGCCTGTTATAATTTCTTTCCATGACAAAGCTGGGGAATTCTTTAAAAATGAGAGAGTTACTGTAAAGGTCATCTAGTCCAGCTCTGCCAGTCTAGATTTATTCCTCACTTTATACCCTTACTGCATAGCATACAATGGTCTGAAAGTGTAATTTTACATAGTCTAGAGATGTAGATCTATACACTAATAAATCTTTCAGCTCAGAACATTTCCTCATTTCCTTTCACATCCCCATTCTGTATTTTTTTCTATTTCATAGAATCATTCCTGATTGTATCCTGCTTTTATTACCTGATAGAAGACTGATGCCTTTGTAGGTATTAACATTGTTTGTACATCAGTAAGCTACATTACCCGTAGCTGGTACAATCACAGTAGCACAGTTGAGACATAGTTTTGGGTTTTTTTATGTAGAATAAATTAAGCACAGCATATTGTAGCAGAGAAGTGTATATCAGGTATTGGATAGAGGGGACGCAGCATGAGGTATCACTGCAATGTGATGGGGAGCATCACATCAATAAGAACTTCGATCTAGGTCCTGACTCCTCAACTAGATGGTCTCTGTACTCCTTTCTGCACAAGGGAGAGGGAGGTACCAGGACTATGAAAACATTCAACCAAGGACACTGGCTGGCATGTGTCGTGAAATTTGGCATTCTAGAAAACTTGTATTGAGTGGTGAAAATATTGTTTGAATTAATGGAGCACAGATGCCCATTTCAAAGTGCCATTTTATCAAAACGCTTTGACAAGCAGCTCCATTGTTTCTGAACAAGTGATTTTTTTCAAAGCCCTGTTCCTCTGCCCCACTTACACAGTGGTGGGCACTCAAGCCTGTTGCTAATATGCAGTGAGGGATATTGTATGGTTTCACCTGAGAGAAAAATGGCTCTTTGCAGCAGTGTGGCTCCTGAACAGGAGCTGTTTTATTGTGTGTTTCTATTTTATTGGAAAGGAGTGCTTGTTGCTTAGCACCTGATCTCTGAGTCAGCCAATCCATCTCTGCTCCTATGCTGTGGCAGAAAAAGAAGCCTTGTATTTTTCATATAGCCATAACTGCTTTTTGCCCATTCTGAAGTACAGCCCTTTGCTTTCAGATTATCCTAAGTAGATAGTATTTCCAACACTACTGCCCACTGACTTCAGAATGAAGTGTAAAACTAATTTTATAAGCTGGTTTGTACCCATAAGGTCACCATAACCAGCTCAGAATTAAAAACACCACCTTCTGAAAAGTGCTGTTTCATCTTATGCTTAGAGGAAATTTTACTGAATTGCAGCAAGTAACGTAGTTTTTATCCTGGAATGAACTGTTCTTTTTCTACCTTAATTCATAGGTGCAATGGAAATGTTTGGTATGAATTTTAGCAGAATGTATTATGGCTGAGATACAGACACTCTTTCCCTCATTTCCCTGTGGAAACTTCCCCTCTATTCAAGGCCAGAATGAGTTTTCTGTTTCTTTCACTGAAGCATATTATGTTTAAGTGCTAACAGAGAAGACCTTGCAAGAGTGTTCTTCCTTATTTGTTTTCAGTTCTGTCCTTATTCATTACAGAGCACCAACATCCCCTGCACTTTTCTCTGTGACACAGCCAGACAGAGCAAAGTGACAGAGATGGTGCTGGGGGACAGTCAGGAGTGTTGTGAACTAGTCCTGCAGAAGGAAGTGTTATATACTCTTTTAATCATAAGCAAGCACCTGAGTGTTGTAAGCAGGTAGGGGACCTTTATTTTAAGCTAACAACTTTTCCTCTAGAATGACCATGGGCCTGGTGCAAGGTTTTGTTAATACCCTGGGATTGACCTCTGTGTTACATTAGCTTGTTTTAGAATGTCCAGGATTGGCTCCATGCTGTGCCACAGACCATCTCTCTAATCCAATGTAATCATGAATAAATTTCTTAAATCTGTTTGGATAGTCTTATTGTTTTAATGCTTGGATAAATATACAGAGAGAAACCTACATTTCCTATGAATAAGACAAAAAAATTCTGTGCAAAACCAGACTTTTCCTGGGGGAAATGATGTAGTTTTAAAGAGATTTATTTGACTGGCTGATACCTGCTGGAGGGGCAATGCAGCAGGGCAAAGGCAATCCACAAGGCTTCTGGAGTGCTTGTGGGATGACTTGTCTCAGTGACACTGTGGAAGCACAAAAGGAAATGGACGTAAATTGAAATACAGGAAATTCCATGTAAACATAAA